>JAYRCH010000354.1:1200000-1506371 GCA_037179445.1 Phengaris alcon alcon
GTCGTATTATCTGTCGTCTGACTCTCTTCGACCCTTTAAGGTGTTTTATATTTGAAAAAAACAACGCGAAACCCTACATTATGGGTGACCCGACTCGCGCTTGACAAGATTGTCATCACATGTATTTCAAAAATTAGTTTAAGCTCCTTTGAAACATAAAAATGTTCTTATTATATAGTCTTCTGAAATTGCGTCACTTTTCGATTGACGTCAATGATTTCGAAGCTAAAGCTCATACGAATATTTTGCATAAACCTTCCTCATACAAGTTTCATACAATTAAATTGATCATAATATTTATCTTGTAATACTTGCGCGCACTGTTTCTACAATTTTGCGGACCATAGATGACAATTATTACAAGTCATTGTGCATTGAGGCACATATGTAGGAGACATTTTACCCTTAGACAGGGCCTGCCCTTACGACAGTAATATCTGTGTCAATGCGTTCCGTATTAATTTGGCAGACGTACTCGTATTTACAAGAATCTTGTATTAACAAGTGATCATTTATTCCCATACAAGAATATTTATGGACAGGAAACACTTGAGATAAACATGTCTCAATTTACATATCCACATAACGGTGCTCGTCTAAATGGTGAAATATTTTACAATTTAGCTGTCCGCACTTTTCAGGTGCTTTATTTAAATATTTAAATAATTGTACGAGGAAAAGTATTTGAATAGTTGACTTATTAAATTCAGTTATTTTTTTAACACGCTAAAATAAATTACGAGTAGAAAGCAATTTTAGAAACTATTTTATTATAAATCTTTTTGATAAAAGGTGGCCCCGCACAAGTTGTTTCCGCTGGTTCTTCTCGCCGGGCTAGTTCCCGAACCGGTGGTAGATCAACAAGTAGGACAATCATTTTGAATGCATTTGTTTCAAATCTATTGAGAATTAAAAAGGTTTTCATTAATAAGACTACTTTGCTTGTTTTCCTTTTGATTTGATGCTTGAAAAATACCTGTCCTTGACACAGTCATCGACAAACTCACATTTTAACCTTATTATTACGGTAATAAGGTTCGAAAGTGATGTAGGTATACCGCGAATGTCCTCGACTCTACATTATACTGCTTTGTCCTGCAAATCACACCGAAACACGTAATAAGCTGTGCTTTCTTAAATATACTTTGTCTTTTGCGTAGAAGGTTTAAATTCGCTTGTACTATCATATTTTCCTTCTTATCGAACAAATATAGAGTTCTTAGACTAGACACGACCGGAACGAAAAACCTCACCCATTGTAATACTGTAATATTAATTTTTTGTAGCTATATGTACTACAAAAAATATAACATCGATTGACTTGTTAAAATTAATCTAAAATATATTTTTGAATTATAATTCTGTACACGATATTAATTACATATTTTCAAAAAGTACCGTTATCCCACATAAATTTATTTGAAACATGTATTTTAAAAATAAGGACATTTTGAATAAAAGCTTCAGGGCACTTAATCGGTCAATGGTCGTGGGATATCGCTACTCGATAGAACGCCCTTGAAATGATTAAACGTTATGAATTATATTATGCCTAATTATAATGCATGGTTATAACTTGTCAAAATACCTTTAGTTTTATAAGATGAAGTCAATAAAAAAAAATGTTGTATGAACGAATCTGCTGCATAAAAAATCGGTAGGCCCATTTAAGCTAGAGAAATTGGAAAGTCAAAAAACTTTAAGGCTTAGGTCAAGCACAAGTACAGGGAACCCTTATAGTTTCGCTTTGCCCGTCCGTCTGTCTGTCTGTCTGTCTATCTTTTTGTCTGTCCAAAATAGATGACCACAGTAATTTTAGATTACGTGTAGATTTTATTTTAGGTCACATAAATAATAAAAAATTTATATTTTATAATATTTTAGTGGGTATGAAAGTTTTTTTTCATAACATCCCATTGTATGGGATATCGTTGAATAGGTTTTTTTATAAATATATTATTATAAAGGTTTCATAGATGACATACTCACCCACTTATAAAGTAAATTATTTTCGAGTAAGCGGCGTCCATAGGGTTTTACAAGTTGCCCTACCATTTCCAAACTATTAGGAGTAGAAACTTGCAATTTTCCGTGCTGATCAAGCAATTTGGAAAAAAAACCTATGCAGGTTACGAAATCCTCCTTAGACAGTTTTTCATGCTTAAATATAAAAAATATTATTGTATGTATTCTGCAGACATATTATGTTCGAATAAGCATAATATTATCTATTCTATTATGTACCTAGCTGCACTTGATAAGTAAATACATAACTTATCTTTAATAAACGAGCATCCAATTAAAAAGAAAAAGTATTGCTAGCATTATTTAAGATTACCCTTAGATTATCCTATAAGAATCTGGTTACAATGAAGGTAACGTAGAATATCACCGTCTCTTTCTAGCAAGGATTCAATATGTGATTTGGAAAGAGATGAATGGAGCTGGGTAGGCCGTTCCTTAAAGGCTTCGCCGGGCATTACCGAATGCTACGGGATGACGCGATTATTTTCGTATATTTTGATACTTGCAAATTTATTTTGCTTATCATAGATTTTCTTTAATAAAATAGATAAATACTTTTTTTCTATATATAATAAATACTAGTTTTATAGTAAAAAATATTAAGTATTATTTAAAATTAAATTTGATTAATTATGTAGTCTAGTAATAGTCTATTCTAACTAGTTTTTGTTACCTAATTACTACATTTGCTTATAGTTATAAAAATTCAAATACCGTAGATCAGTTAAGTTTTTAGCAGTACCATATTACTGTGTTATTTTTTACGAATTATAGAAAGTTAAACGAAAGTATACACGAAATTTTAGAAAACGTTTCTTTTTCCTTTTACGCTTTTTTATACAGCAGGACAAACAATTTATAACTCGCAGTATTTATCTCAATATTAAATGACACAAGTAGTTATTAAAAATCCCGGATGAAAAAAAAATTAACGACGTCCCGCAGCATTTGATGCTGATAAAGAGCCTCTAAGGGCTTTGGATAGATGGCGTTATGCATCACTTAATAGCATTTCGATTATTTGGGTTTTGATAAGATTCGAATTTGATTTTTCGTTACTTTAAAATTAATTTAGCGTTGTTTATAAATATTGAGGCAGTCGCACCTTTCCAGTTCCCCATTATAAATTTAATTTAATTACAATAATTATTTCCTTCGCATTTACATTTACCAAGTTGATTTATAATTGCTGCTGTTTTTATTTTAAAAATGCTTTTTTGTGTTTATTATTTTAATAATTAAAAATAAAGATAAAACCGTTTGGGCGTCTGTTGTATATATGATATTAGACTGGCGTAAGTTTTTAGAGTGAAGCCTACAGAACTGAGTAGTTCGTTTTTTTACATGTTTCAGTTTCAGTTGCATTGTCGCAAGTGATCAACATCGCTTTATCAACATTCTCTACATTGTCTCTGTGTGTGCTGCGCATGCGCGGATGGAGTCCTACCAATTTGTTGGTAAACATCCAGCAACGCTTGGTCGATAGCATTGTTAGTTTGCATTATGCGAGGGATTGGCAGGGACTTACGTAAAGGGGATTCGGAATCGATACATAATATTATGACTATTGTGATATGTTGTCTTTCTTATTAGAAAACTGTCGCTTGGTTATGCTATAAGAATATTTCGTAGAAGTTACCTCTTTTAATCATGGTAATGTTTATTCTAATAAGGAAAACTCTATATTTTTAAATTCTTTCATTTCTGTACCTACCCACTTACTTACCTAAAATCATTATTGAAATGCAAATTCAATTATTGCCTTCGTATCATATTAAGAAAATAGGAGCCGCTTATTTTTCTTTTCGCATTGAATATAATAATAGTTTTGCGTATAGAATTTGATTCATCTACCTGATTTTATATGTTTGTATGTAAAAGATAATAGATTATTTATGTACAACATTGATAATGTATTTAAAACGTCTCTCATAGGGCGACCAGATAAGACATCTACAGATTCCGCCACTATCAAGATCGAAACCAAAGGGCTTATTTCTTAATTATCTCGTTTTACTTAAAAAATTTTAGGTAGTTACTAATATTTAACTTATAATTCGTTAAACCGTTTTAGATTGAGTGATTCGTATAAACAGCTAGAGGTACATCGAGTTATTAGAATAATAGCTTGAGAGGCTATAATAATAAATTATCTACTATAAAGCTTTCAGTATTTTTATCAGTTACATAAATGTGCGTTAATGGTTCAATTTAAAAGATTTTACTGAGAATCAGAGTGTAAATAAATGATATGTAGACGACACAATTGTAAATATAATTTAAGTGCTTCATCAATCATAACCAACCCTCAATGTCCTCTATGCACGGGCAATGCAATACAATTTGAAGAAGAAGAAGAAATTATAAGCTGTCGAAGATTATAAATTTTCTCAGGCAAGCCAGTTTTCACACGATACTTTCCCCTTCGTCGTTTGCAATGAAAAGAAATTGTCTTTAGTATTTTATATAAGATCATGATGATGATTAATTAAGAATGTTTACGTAATTTATTTACACGGGCCATTTATTTGCTTAATATATAAATATTGCCCCAGCACAAAATTAACAGAATATTTGGCTTCTTATTTACTTGTTATAACCCGATGTTAGCGTCCTTTATTTCCTCTGGGACTACTAGTTGCTTATAAGGAAAGGGTAGCGGAAACCGCTAAGATATTGTACCAGAATATAATCTATCTATATATATACATATATATACAAAAAATAAAATTGAAGTGTCTGTTTTTAATTACAAATTAAAAGCTTTTTACTTAATGCATGTGAAAGTATATTCGGTATTTACAATAAAATATCAATTTTTTAATTTTTGTCCGTCTGTCTGTCTGTTTGTTCCGGCTAATCTCAGAAACTGCTGGACCTATTTTAACGGGACTTTCACTGACAGATAGCTGACGTAATAAGGTCTAACATAAGCTACTTTAAAAAAAAATAGGGTTCCGTTTCCGTTAATTCTATGCAAACGAAGTTGCGAATGATAATGATATGAAGTGATGAATGATAAATTAATAAGTTATCCAAAAACTTTCAAAGCAGTATTACGAGAATAATAATATAAGTATGAAATTTGGCACAGTTAAAATTGATGTAAAGGAAGGTATGCAGATGGCATTTTTTAAAATTTTGCTTTGAATTACATACAATAAATATAAATAACAACTACAGACACTACCTCAGATTATTGACACACCCTACCGCGCGTTTGATATATCCAATTTTGTTAAACGTTGACGTTCGTTAATCTGTCACTACAACCGCAACATTTACTTTTCTATCTAAGAGACAATAGAAGTTAAAACCCTCATAAAGTTCAAAATAAAATGTAGTTAATTTGGATTAAGAATAGTGTAAATGAAAAATAAATGTTTATTATTGTAAAAAAGCGTGGGGTGCAGTGTCTTGACCTGTACGTTTGTTTATATGTAACCGACTCCAGTGGATTTGATTTTCATCCACTTCAAACGGTCAGATTTCGTTTAAAGTGATTTTTAAGATATTATCAAAGTGAAGATCCTTCTCATATCTGCCAATAAAATGTTTATAACTATTGACACTATGCACCCCACGCTTTTTTACAATAATAAACATTTATTTTTCATTTACACTATTCTTAATCCAAATTTATTAAATTTTATTTTTTATTTCTTAGTTAGATTTTCTATAAAAGCTTGTTTTTTTTAGTTTTTTTAAACTTTAATTTATTTTTTGCTTTTTAGTACGATTTGCCAAAGAACTTGCCTGGAACTGCACGCATGCGTAGTTCGCGAACTAGTTCTATTTCTCTTACTCTCATGCAAAGGATGCGGAAAGAAATTGATGAATCCTGGCGAATTTAATCAGGATAATCGGATATTTTAATCGAATTATTGCATAGTCATCGGTCTTTGACAGGTGTGCAAAGATTGAAATAAATCTGATCGTTCAAAGTAGGACAAAATCGAGCCCAAAGCAGTCGGTTACAAACAAACAAACAAGCAAGCAAGCAAGCAAACATACAGGTGAAACTAATAAAAGCGTTATATAATGATACGAATTATTATGGGCGAATTTCCACCACAGGGCGAGCTCTTTTTATGATGCCATAATAGTTTCGCTCTGTCCGTCCGTCTATCTGTCTGTATGTCTGTCCGCGCTTCTAGCTTCTGTAATTATGAATAAAAATGGATGCACTTGGTATATTTATTGATTGTGTATGGACCTTAATTTTGGAATCATAAAATAATAATAATTTTATATTTTAGGGGTGGCTAGGTGGCTACATGTGAAGTGGGGATGAAAAATATTTTTTCATCCTACCCCATTGTGTGGGGTATCGTTTAATAGGTATTTTAATATAAAGGTGAGGTTTATACATGACTTTGTTACAAAGTCCAACCATTTTCGAGTAATCGGCCTCCAAAGTGGTTTATAAGTCCCCACTGGCATTTCTAAACTATAAGATATAGAAACTTGTAAGTTTTCATGCTAAAAACTCTTTAAGAAAAATATTTTAAGCGAAATCGGGAAATAACTTTTGAAGTAATTCAAACAAAACCTATTTATTGCGTGTTGATAGTTACGGAACCCTCCTTAGACATGTCGTGAGATACTCTTAGTTAGGTTTTTTTATATAAATAAATAATAATACAACAAATGATGGTATTAGGAAATGAAATAAACAGAAAACAATAAATTGTACTTTGTAATAATTAGATAATATTACTCTTGTAAAAATTTATATTTCTAGATCTCGTAGACTTTAACACACTTGGCGTTGGCACTGCCATATCTTTGGATAGAAGAATCTACAAATACTTTGTAATTCACAGATACGTCTTTAATAATTTTTTTTCATTTTTATGTTTTGATTTTTTCACACAGATTTCCAAGATATTTTGATTTCTCACAGTATACGTAGACGTAGAGTAGTATTTGACTTTCAAATATTACAAGTCTTAGATAAATTGCGGAAAAGATTTCACAATTTATCACTAAGACACTTGGCGTGGGCGCTGCCGTGTCTTTGGATAGAAGTTATCCTTAACTTAGGTCCTTATCGTCTTACGGGGTTTCAATTTCCTATCTAGCAATAACTATTTGTTAAAATCGTCTCCTTTGGTATCATTTGCCAGTTTTTAGCATTTCAATAAACTAACTTTATTTTAAGGAATCTTTGTCTGTGACAGCAAGATCGCTGATAGCGATACCAAATGTGAGGTTTTTGGTAGATAGGTCATTGAAACGGGCCATTAGAGTCTACGAGATCTAGAAATTTTTTTTTTTTGCAGTTACTCAATATAAATTATATCATAGATAAAACAAAATATTATAGAGAATATGGTGAGTTATTGCAAATACAAATAAATTATAATTAGACGTCAGCAGGTCGTAAGTACATTTTAGTGATAAAATAATAAAAATATATATTAATAGGGCCCCCCTCGCGAATATATTAGCCGGAAGCGTCACTTGTATGAATAGATTAAGAAATTGTTTAATAAATTAGTAATTAGTCAACGTCATTAACTCAAACGGCCGAAAATAATTCCTTTGCCCATTTAAATAAATAATGCCTTTTAATTTGACGTTTAAAATAACTTTTTAAATTATTACTGCCGCGTTTTCTGGAGTGTTTTTTATAAGTTACCATTGTTACGCCCCATTAATATTATTATTAGTCTATGGAATATTTAAAAAAAGTTTATATTTTAAAGTCAACAAAATTTTGTTTCGATTTTATTTTTTAAATTACTTGTATATTAAAATTTTGCTTAGCTTGAATAATATGTCTTATAACTTAATTTTTTTATGTTTTTGAGTTTATTGTTAAAATTATGTTTGTATTTGAAGTTGAAAAATCATCATTCATTAAGTAGGATCCAGACTATATTTGATTCTTGAAATCTCCAATATAGCACGTTGCGTTCATTTGAAAAGAGAACACTTTATGACCAGTTAAGCCAAAGATGAACCAAATATAATTCGGCTCAAACATTAACTGTCGCCTACACAGTTCAAATTAGAAAGCCGACTGTCCCAAATATACCTTTGGTATATCCGTTACCAATAAAATTTGTGAAATGGCGAATCCATTGATTTAATATACTCTGCATTCACTATCACCTACAAAAAGTTACTGAAAAAGTGTCCTCAGAATACATGTCAAAGTTTCAATAACATTTTCCATGACGTTTGCTTTGCTTTACAATTAAAGACTTTAATCCTTACACTATAATTCCCAATGTTTACTAATGTATGATAAACGTCAATTGTATACCTAAAAAAATGTTTAAAGAACAGAGTATTGGTGGAGTCGTTATACGATTTTATTTATTTGTTCTGTCATCGGGTATTCACCCGCGATGGAACGATTTGGGCCTTGCGGTCAATTTTTTCTCGCTTTATCTCCAAAAGTACTAGTCCGATTTTGATGCGGCTTTCAGTGATGGATTCGGGTTTGATTCGAGGTAGGTATTACGATAAAAGCCTATTAGGCGCTGCTGTAAAAAATTATTTGTGCAAAACCAAACGTCGGGGGGGTGACTCTCATACATGTACAACTTTACAGAGAACAGCGACATCTCAACACGACCCTCTAGAACTAACAGTGTGAACATTTTCAGATAACCACAACAGATAACACTAAGCGGCTAAAGCGGCTAAAGAGACATCGCATTATTGAAGGACGCCAGTCGTTTGTTTATGAGGCTCGCGAACACTTTGCAATTCGATGACTAAAATATATTAATATTATATATAACCATAAGTTATATCATGTCATGCAGGGCCATATTTATCTATATTAAATGCACAATGTATTTAAGGTACTTAATTGAATAAGAATTAATGCTATATCGATTAAAATCGCTTCGTTAAGAAGCAATTATTTGTCGTAAAAAGTGAAGGATAAAAAATGGTTATTTTGGGTTATCCCTAAGAGATAGACAGGTATATACCATCGCGGACATTTTTGTAGACCTTTTTAAGATACACAATACTGTAGTACACTATTTTGATCTATCTCGTAGGGTGAACCCCTACTACTACTAGCTACTACTACTAACTTACATTGCAAACTAGCCAGCGTTTGCAATGTAGGCACAAAAAAATGTGTATATTTACATTACAATCACATCAGAAAGTACATGACATTAGAAACCGCTACTATCAGTGTTTCTCTAATATATTATGCATGTTATATACATATATATAAACCTTCCTCTAGAATCACTCTATCTATTTAAAAACCCGCATCAAAATCCGTTGCGTAGTTTCAAAGATCTAAGCATACATAGGGACAGACAGAGCAGCGACTTTGTTTTATATTATGTAGTGATATGGTCATTCTGAAAATTAATAATTTTTTGTCTAAGACCTATTTCCAATTTTAGAGTGGCGCATCTATATTATCCGTATAATCTATGTAAGTAGGTACCCGTCAAGTATAAAAATCACACAAAACATGTCAAATCCTAGTATGCTTGGTTCTAACTTTGGTAATTTTACTATTTTAAAATGCCTTATTGTGTGGTGCTATACTATGAATAACGAAGAGAAACTATTCTGACAAGTGAAATATAATTTTTACTGACGGTAATGATACTGATACTGTTATTCCTTAAGGGATTATGGAGGACTTTAAAAAAAAAGAAGAAGAAATACAAGAAAGTTACGTCACGTTTGACTACTGTGCGTTTAATTAATTCTCTTATGTTTGATATTTTATAAAAATCATACATATTTAATAGTAAAGTGTTGGTTAAATTGGTTTTAAATAATGTTTAGTGATAAATTATTATCAACAGTTTGATGTATATTTTCATCATACGATAATTGCAATAACCTAGAATTATAATCGTATACTTTAAACGAGAAATCTTGTATATATATAATCGTAATCTATGCAACGGCTGCAAGTATTTATATAATCTTCTGTGAATTTCTTAAAATAAGTTTGCAAGTAAATCATAAAATAAAACCTCAACTAACGACAGCATAATAGATAAAGCCGCTTTCACACGAGGAAGGTTGTCCTTATGCTCCCTCTTCTTTGTGGAAGGAATTCTGAAACTCCTGCAACATAACTAGAGCAAAAATACTGCAAGATTTGAAAAAAAACATTTATACGTTTTTCATTGAATTAGATGTTTACTCACGACGAAAAGGCCAAAAGTCCCGTTTGTCAGTTGCAAATGATTACCGTGTCATCATAAATATTCAAATACGAAATATTATGAAATATTATGAAAAGTAGAAAACTACACGTATCTATTTTAAGAAATGTAAACGTAATTATCAATTTATAACTTGTGCGATTTCGTGCATTTTTTGGAGATGAGAACACTTGTTTACCATATGAAGAGGGCTTTAGTTAAAGACATTGAAAATATTTGAAAAATTCTTAACGCATAAGATAATACAAAAATATTTATGTTAATAGTAAGTCCAAAAAATATATATATCTTTTATTCTTAATATTGTAATGTTAGAATTCAGAATCCTAACATAACGAAATATTTTAAAATTTAGTAATTATGTACCTGCAATCTGCATACTCGAATATTTATTAATAAAATAAAATTACTCACTGCAGGTACCAGTGGGGTAAGCACGAGTTATTTACAACGGCGTATGCGTAACGTTGTCGAATGAAAATTGTATGGATTTTCATACAATTCTCATTCGATAACGTTACGAATACACCGTTGTCAATTGTTCGTGCTTACCTCACTGTAATGCAATAATTATGCAACATTTCGTTTAAAAAATCATACATTTTTATTTTTCCTGTTCAATTGTGTTGTTTGACAGCGGCCTAGTACGGACTGTCATTTCTTTAGAAATGTCTTGTACAATAAATCTAGACATTAATCAAATAAAATGAAGGGTACAGGCAAAGAATAGCGAATGTCACTATTTTCAATATTTTTTGTTATTTAATAGAAACATATTATCTTTGTCTATGGTATTTTAATTTCAAATCATTAGATTTTTAAAAAATCAAACAGATTGCGCCAAAAATGCGGTGTTGCATGGTTCGATCTCATTAAAAATAGTATACTTCAAAGCT
This sequence comes from Phengaris alcon alcon, assembly GCA_037179445.1. Lineage (NCBI taxonomy): Eukaryota > Metazoa > Arthropoda > Insecta > Lepidoptera > Lycaenidae > Phengaris > Phengaris alcon. The sequence goes on from JAYRCH010000354.1 coordinate 1,211,093, forward strand.
TTCTATTGTCTTATTCACAAAATCAATTCATTAGGTTACCCTGTTCTTTGCCTGTAACATATATTTGTCTATGGTATTTTAAATTCAAATCATTCGATTTAAAAAAAACATAGACTTCTTGCCTCACACGACTATCGAGCACATTGGAAATAAATCTACGGAATTCGAAAAAATATTGTCGCTGAGCAACGAGAAAGTCGGGATAAGGACAAGATGTTGAGGTGACTAATTTCCTATTATTTTTACAAAGAGACTTTAGTAATGCTAAAAATAAATTAAATGGTAAATGGTATAAGTATCATTTTATTATTAGAGTATATTATGCTATTGAAGGACCTCTTTATATACAATATTAACGGTATTACCGTGCGGAGCAAGGATCACCACACTGCTAGCCAAACTAACTCTGGAACACGCAACATAGAACTGTCAGTGTGAGAAACAGTTCTCTCTTAGGTCTATCCCAGCCACTTTCAATGGCTGCCCCTGAGCTTTATTGATGGCGAAGCATACGGAAACTACAGTCTTATAAACAAATAAATAACGCAAAACTTATACATAAGTACACATACCAAGCTGCTAATGAGACTGACGTAAGAGAGTTTAATTATTGATATAATTATAGTTTCACGACGAAAGAAAAAGACACATAATATTGCCTAAAAGTGCCCAGTTTCTAAGGGATAACACCTAGCTAGATCTTTTTTTCTCCCCCAAAACTACCTACGTGCTAAATTTCATGGTAATAATTGTAGCCGTTGTCGAGATTTCGAGTATATATAAGCAAGATTGTCTCGTTTAAAGTGAAAGATATTTGTTTTTTTTTTCCAAAAAGGTTAGGCTACAGGGCAAACCCTTAATCCGATCGTCATTATTTTAAGCTCAAATTGTAGCTGACTAGATTGTTCAGAGGACTTTTTCTAAATTTTTGATATCATTCTTCGTTTCCAAAATATCAAGCACTAAATCAAAAATTCGGAAAAATTGTTTTTTTTTCACTATTTCTGCCATAACTTTTTCGTTTTTGATTTTCTCGAATAATTCTTTTTGCATCTTACAGCTCTCGTAAATACACGTCTTTTGAGTATTTTTTTTAAATTATATTATCTTCCAAACTCTTAACTCTCCGTGAAATATGGGGATCGCACTTTTTTGTGAAATCGGGGCATATACTGGAGTATACGAAAAGACATTTCCAATGTCAAAACTAACAAATTGCACCAAAAATACATGGTCCGTTCTCATCAAAAATAATATACTTCTAAGCTTTCAATTGCCTTTTTCTCAAAATCAATTTATTAGGACATACCCTGTTCGTTGCCCCTCCAATGAACCGCATTGCCACGCAGTAAGGTTCATGCACTTAAACTTTTGCATACCTATATATAATTTTTTCATACCTAAATGTTTACAATTGAAATAAAAGATGAAACTGATTTTAAACAAAATGAAATAAAATATTTTCTTTGTATGCTCCGCGATGGCTACGGTCTATGAGGCTTAATATTGGTACAATATTTAAGTAATAAGTGGATTCAGACTTCAGCAGTTTAAGAAATGAATTTATGAAAAATTTCAAAACATCCACTTCTTTATACAAAAAAAACGGAAAAGTACAGAAATTCTCAAACTTGTTAACGTCATTACATATGAAACTAGCGTTTTGTAAAGGTGGAACATAAAGTCGTTTTTTTTAAACATATTATATTTATTTGATCAAAGTAATGCCATTACTGCACTTTTGCCATCTCATAGGTAGTTAATTGATTCCTTTACTAAAAAAACCATTCGGACAGGAATAAATAAAATCTTTGAAGGCGTTTTGGACTGCTCCATCGGAGTTGCCCCTTGCGAGAAGTTATCCGAATTTCGAAAAAAATCGTAATCTGTTGGAGCAAGGTCCGGGGAGTATGGTGGATGTCTTAGACATTCCAATTTAAACACCTCTAATTTGGTAGCCGTCTGTTGTGCAGTGTGTGGTCTAGCGTTGTCCTGAAGCAGCAGTGGCCTAGAGTGAATGACCAACCTCAGTATTTTAGCAGCTAGCTTTTCCATCATGATTTGCAGTTGCTTACAAGAGACATCTGCCGTAATCGTCTAGCCAGATTAGTCAAGCATTTTCACCTTCCCAATTTGCTTCAAGTGGATTAAAACAGTTTTATCACTAACAACCCAGCAATTTGCGATGGATCCGCTTCCACAATAGCCTTCAATTCTTTTTTATTTAATTATCTAATTTATCTAATTATCAACTTTGGTCTCTGGCCGTCCACGGGGCTTGTTCTGCAGGTCGAAATTTCCAGAACGAAAACGTTTAAACCAAAAACACACTGTGTTTTCTTTTGCGGCACCGCCGCCATACACATAATTAATCCTTCGATCCGTTTCTGCAGCACTGGTGCCACGGAGGAACTCGTACTCGAAAATAATACGATATTTCAAGTTTTCCATTTTGTAAATAGAGTGAAGACCGAAGAAGGGGTAAGAACGCTACTTAAACACCGCGCCACACGCCGCAGAGCAGCAAAACGCGACGCTCACGCAACGCGCTACTCACACGCCGGAGGAACGCGCACGCCTACTGTGGGGTCAGCCTTAAAAGGTTTCTTGCATTGGAATTTCAGAGAATTCGATACATTTGTAACCTATATCTCATTTTCATGTATCTTGTTTTGCTCTCTGTTCATATATAAATAGTATCTATATATTCGAATTACATATTATTCATTATTTTATTACAGAGACTATTAATGAATAAAATTAGTAGACAGTATCATAATCATTGATGGAAAAGGGTTTTTAACTTTCAATTACTCGTATTGGAAGCAGGTAGAGTGTTCTCATATTAAATTAATTGTATTATAATGATGACATGCAGTCACGACACAATAATGTCAATGTCGTGTCAGTTTAATATCATATTATTGTCATATTACGAACAAAGTATGACAACGCTCAACCTGATATTAGATTCTCTGATAGTTCATCGGCTTTGTCGGCGACTGTACATATACCTGTTACCGCGTAACAAAACAACGTTAAAATAATTGAACAGCGCCTAAAACTGAATTATGTGCTAATAAAATAAAGCTGAAAGTCGAATACACGACAGCGCCTTAAAAACTCGACGCTCGTATGAACGGATACATGGAAATGCGTTTGTTCTATTCTATCGCGTGAAAAAAAGCGCTCGTGCGAACGTAGACTTAATCTACACTTTAAAAGTATTCACAGTTTACTATCAAGGTGCAGAAACGACACGTTTTCTATAAAAACAGCCATAGGAAGCACCTATACGACAGTAATAAAAATATAAATAAAAAAACTAAAACTGATACCATCATTTCTAATGCGATAATTATTTTTTATTATTGTTTAATAAATTATAGGATACAATTAATCACTTTAATTTATATTATTATCGTCGTAATAATATTTAATAAATATTAATGTGAAAATGGCTTTATTCCCTTCGCTATGGTCATTTTAAATATTAGTATACTATTGTTGTGAGTGCATACGTCATATTACTTTACGCCTATCTTGTTGCTTTTAAATAAATGTTAATAACAATTTGAAGCAAAACTGTTTAATGGGGTAAGGTTTTTTTCTATCAGTAGATAATATACACTTAAAATGATTTATAAATTTTGCATTTATACGGCTGTACACCACTGTAGAGACAAGATGAGCTGTATCAATTTATTTCAATTTATTGTATACTAGCTATTGCCCGTGGCTCCACCCGCGTAAATACAGTATCCCTCGGGAATACTGTACTTTTTCGGGATAAAAGTAGCCTATTTTTTAATCCAGAGCCTGAACTACTACCATACCAAAAATCTGTTCAGTAGTTTTTGCGTGAAAGAGTAACAAACATCCATCCCTCCATCCATACATCCATCCATCCATCCTCACAAACTTTCACATTTATAATATTAGTAGGAATACCTTCTGCCTGCGGCTCCAATACAGTATCCCACAGGAACATTGCAATTTTTCGGTATAAGAAGTTGTCTATGTTTTAAATCCAGAGCCTCATCTACTACCATACCAAATTTCATCAAAATCTGTTCAGTAGTTTTTCCGTGAAAGAGTAACAAACATCCATCCATACATCCATCCTCACAAACTTTCACATTTATTATAGGTAGTAAGTAATAGGATAGTATAATTAATACAATCTAGTGATGTCTTTTATAAAAATTTATTATTATAAAAGACATCACTAGATTTCAGTGATATTTTTATCTAAAGAACTTGTTATGCGCGGTTTCTGAAGATTTTTATCGAGAGTTTACCTATTCAACAGCGCTTTTGATTGGTCAACGCAAACTCACTATCCAAGCAAAAGCGCTACTCAGTTTCTATTCAAAATTATTAATAGAAAATCTTCAGAAACCGGGCATTAGATTAGTGCAGAAACTAGGACTGAGCTCAAATAGTAAGTAGAGAAACAAATCAAATTGTTATTTACATCCAGAAATTACAGCAAGTATTTAAAATTTGTATACAAAACATTTTCTTTTCAAATTGTGGCTGCTTGCTCCCCAAGAGCAATCTTTTGAAAAGCGTAATTAGGATCCCACAATTGAGTTTGGAATTTTCATTCCCTCTTTAAGTAAAAATTCGTTTTGTTAAGAAAATACACCCTTCGACGTATTTTAAAATCGAAACTTAGAATTGCGACGATTCATTGATGTTTTATTCGCTTAATTACCCAATACCCAATTTTCGCTACAATTGATGGTACGCGAAACCTATTCAAGTGGGAAAAATACGTGCAATTTTTCTCACTTAAATGGGATTTTCGTATCATGCGGGTGGGGTTTTTCGTAGAAACTAACTAATGCCCTCAGACAAAGGTGCATTACGGTTATGGATACCTCTTAGTAATTAACCTTCACTTGTACTATCACTAAACAGGTCCGAGCCACTAAAAGGTCGAGGCAACAAGCGCTAGTAGTAAGCGATTTTATTTAATAATCTTAATAATAATAATCGTTTATTTGCCAGAGTGAATGTACAATTTGGTCTTAGACAATAATATTAAATATTTCAGGATCATGTCACTCAACTAAATAATAGTATGCAAATGCCAATAATAAAATTTATGATAATTATTAATTTTCATTTAAAAATTACATATTTTAATGTCAAAAAAAGACAAAATAAACAATCAGAAGAAAAAAAAATACCAAAAGGAAGAAAACGATATGTCTTTGTCATTTATCTTTTTTTGTTATTTTTTTTTAGAAATAAGTATTCAGATAATATTCCTTTACGTCATAAAAACATTTATCTAAAAGCCAGTAATTCAATTTTCTTTTAAAAGTTGATGAGTTAAGTTTATCAAAATCTTTTGGCAATTTATTAAATAATTTAATAGCCATAATATAGGGACTCTTTTAACACGCTGTGCTGTTACATTTAGGCATAACTAATTTATTGGGATAACGTTGTGATCTGTTTGTCATGTTAATGTGTTTGTTTTGTACAAAATATTTGGGGTTCTTTTTAACAAATATACACATGTCTCTAATGTACATGCATGGCAACGTAAGTATACCCAGCTTTTTAAATAACAGATTGCAACTTTCAAATGGACCTACGTTACATATAGCTCTTATGCATTTCTTTTGTAATTTGAAAGCTGTATTGAATTCAACAGAGTTTCCCCAGATTATAAGACCATATGATATAACGGAAGATACGTATCCGTAAGAAATCCAAATACAAAGAGCTGCAGACATTGACACGGTCTTTGCTAAACGTCGCAGTGCATAAACGAATTTGTCGAGCTTGCTACAAATATAGTCCACATGCACCTTCCAGTTACAGTGTTGGTCAAACATTAATCCTAGAAATTTTATTGTGTCTACTTCATCTATATTTATGTTATTATAAGTACTTTTTTTGGTGTTTGTATTGCGTTATAGTATTTAAATTGCATTATTTTAGTTTTACTCAATTAACCTGTAAATCATTTTTATCTAGCCAGAATATTATGTCATTAAGTGCATTGTTAATTTCTTGTTCATATAATAAAATATTTTGGCATTTCACTGATATCGTTGTATCATCTGCAAATATGATACAACTTATACCAACTAATAATGCTAATATCTCAGAAATTGTTGCGTTTATGTTTATAATTACTGTAATTAATGTTTTTTCATGTAATTTAACTAATTAGGTTTCCTATATATTCCTTAGAGTAACTTTTGTAACTTTGAAATGCACCTATTAAAAAACATAAAACAATATATTTTTAGTATTTTTTGTAATAGGTGCATTTCAAACTTCAACAAAAATTTATCAACAAATAATAACTCAATATTTCAGAATATATAAATTAATCTAAATATTTTACATGTAGTTCTACCTCTGTAAAATATACCTACTACCTATATTATATTTTATTTACTCTATGCTGTGCAGTATCTTTCTCTTTTTATAAACTAAAATAAGATGTTTAAAGTGATTTTTATATTTAAAGTATTTTAGATTACCATTATGTCAATTTATTTTTTAGAGGTTAACGTTTGTTTAGTCTGACTGTGATGTTACCTAAAAATATATTTAATACTTATTTTAATGAATAATCAAATCAGTAATTATAATCCTTCAATAAACAAGAACTCACAAAAACATGCGGCTTACGGATTACGACAATAATGTATCACAAGACCCTCTTATGACTTGGGCCAATGTCAAAATGTCATTAAACCTTCCGCTACCGACGGGTCGGCATCTTACACTCTACGAAAGAAATTAACAATCGAGGCTTAAGACTCAAACCGAAATAACTAAACTACCTTTGTTATAAACTAAGTACATTATTATAATATTTGAACTATAAAAAACTGTTTAAAGCAAAATATTCCATCAAAAGTTTTCCTTTTAAAATTGTAATTTTCTAAGATGAGATTTGAGAATGTTTTGGCAGGCCATCGAGGGTATCCAATTTAGAAATAGGTAATTTTGAGAAGCTTCTTGAAAATTAACAAAACAATTACAGCAATTAGTCTGGCTCCATAGGTTTTGGATGAGGCACAACTCGTTGGGGGCATCTGGTTCATGCTATACACTACAGTATCTAGTTAGCTGCATTATGCGTCCAACAAACCATTACCCAATCCTTATCCCATTCTAAGATGGTTGAAAATTGCGTGAAACTTTTTTTCCACATACAAATTTACATTGTCTTGTTGTTATATTAAAATTAATTTAGCCCTCTTAAAGCATTTGAAGTACTTCGATAAGATTAAATCCATTTCGAGTTAATTAAATTAATTATCAAATACCATAAACTAAAGTTACTTAATATATTGTGACGACATGCACTTAATTTTGCTACGCAAGTCAAGTAAAGTAGTGTTGTAAATATCCACAATTAAAATGATTATAAGCTATATGGATCAACCTACAGTAGACAGTGTCTACTACTGAAAATATCGGGTGACTAAGGCCGCATGGCAAAAATTGACCCTCTAAATGGTAATTTTGATGGTCGAATTGCCATTCAGAGTTTAGACGGTCGACTTTCGGTCGGGTTACCTTACGTTAAAATTCCGCACTACAGATTATTAATGATAACTTAAGTATGTACATATTTTGAGTCCATAAAATAATAATAAATAAAAAAACTTTTTTACGCACGATTATAATATTATGTCAGAGATTTTCTGACGAGATACAAGGATTTATAAGCCTTTTACAAGCGCTTGCAAAAATTCCTTTTTAAGGTTTCGTACTCAAAGAGTGAAACGGGACCCTATTACTGAGACTCCGTTGTCCATCTGTCTGTCTATCAGTCTATAACCATCATTGTCAACCTGTCTATAACCAGGCTGTATCTCATGAATCGTGATAGATAGACAGTTGAAATTTTCACAGGTGATGTATTTCAATTGCCACTTTAACAAAAAATACTAAAAACAGAATAAAATAAATATGTAAGGGAAGCTTCCATAAAACAAACGTGTTTATTCACGTTTTGTACGGAATCCGTGTGCGCGAGTCCGACTCGCACTTGTAGCCGGTTTTTTTTTGTGGTCTCTGTGTAAAACTTTTTATTATTTTTACTTCTTGTATGATCACAAAATGTTTCTATGCCATAGTTCTACAGTTTTTTTTGTTATCTATGTGTAAAATTTTATATTATTTTTACTATTTATAATATGATCACAAAATGTTTCTGTGCCACAGTTTTACAGATTTTTTGTTATCTCTGTAAAATTTTATATTATTTTTACTACTTATAATATGATCACAAAATGTCTGTCTCTGTGCCACAGGTTTACAGTTTTTTTGTTGTCTCTGTGTAATATTTTATATTATTTTTACTACTTGTATGATCACAAAATGTTTCTACGCCATAGTTCTACAGTATTTCCGAGAGAGAATATTATGCACAACATAAGTAAGTGCTTGGTGCCCGTAGGGGGTAGAGTAAGCGTAGGCAGTTTTTACATCCTATTGTGTGGGTATGAAAACTAATGACTATGTATGTAGACGATAATATCGATTTACAAGAACCAAATATATACTAACAATAAGGGTCAGTTCACACCATGACGATAGGGGAACGTTACGCGGTGCTGTATTTAAAAATTTTTTGCGATGCGCAGCGCGGTGCAACCTGACATTCGAACTCTTACAATGAAACATTTCTTGTGTAATGAAAAAAGTTCAATTTTGAATAGCAATTTTAAAAATGCAGCCCTATCTATGTATGCCGTTTTGTACGATTCATGAATGACTAACATCCCAAGTTTGGTTTATGTGAACACAGCTTATGCGTCATTGGTCAATTTTGACATATGTATGCATCAGTCACTGTATTCTTAACGCGATTAGACTATAGCAGTGTTTCCCAACTGCCGGGTCGCGACCCGGTACCGGGCCATAAAAATAAAATACCGGGTAGCAACAGCCCCACCTTGTATTGAAAACAATACCTACTATCAATCGACGCATCTTAAATATTCGTAAGCGGTAAGGCGATACCAATTTAGTATTAATAAACCATTTTTACTATTAATAAATTTGTAATATTTGCTTTGTTATTATGCTTAAAAGTATTAAGTGAGCCACGCAGGAACAGTGTGAAAATTACGGGGCCATGGCGGGACAATGTTTGGGAAACACTGGACCATAGTAACACAATAACTATATGTTCACAGTTTTTTAATTACCCACTGACATTTTTATAGTACGAATATAGCAATTCTTTAATTCACAATTTTTCAAATTACATCTCGCAAAATTAAAGTGTTTAAAATGTTTAACTTTACGAGTTTATTTAAAGTTAATACGATACGTGCAGTAAAATATTTTCTTTATTATTTTCACCGACTTATAGTAAGTAAGTCTTGGTGTAACGTTGTAATCGAATATCGAAGTATAAAATTTTAACGTTAAAATCGTTATATTATATTAATAACAAAATTACGTGCCTATTTCAATAAAATCAAGAGGAAACATCTTTTTATTAGGTACAATATAGTAACTAAAGGGTAGTTAACTATTGATAGTAATATTTGTTCTATGTTTAGCAATAAAACCAATCGAGCACACGCCATAATAATATTTTGGCACGCATAATGGAAAAGCTTAATTTTTTGGAAATAATAAATTTAAATATGCAAAGACAAAATAAGCTCTACATTCTACAATGATATTTAAAAAATCTCTACAACATAACTATAATTTGTTATAAAAAAACTATAACTTTACTACTTACATAAATTATATTATATCTTATGTTAAGCTATAATATAATTAACGTATCAGGGTTATTTTTTACAAATCTATTGACACCTGATTTAGGTAAATCGGATCAGTAGCTTAGGTGCTTCAGTGGAAGAAACATACATACATTTTACTTATATAGACTTCAAAAATCAGTACCCTTACTTTTGGCGTCGCCGTAGTCAGGTAAAAATAGGACTACTTCTAAAAAAATCTTACAGTAATTTCAATTGCTAGTGCAAACAATTAATGTTAACGAAAATTATAAATTCCAAGTTGAATACGGCCATCTTGTAATGTTCCATTAGTGATCAAGTTTAAACATGGTGCCGAGTGCACCGAACCCTATTCTGACGTTCAAAACGTGTGTCCAGTTTACATGATCCCGCGGCATTTGGATTTGTCACCCACTGATCGGGTAATTTCAAAGGCGGCGGAAGGGATAAGAGGTCAGGTTATACTGGTGTTCTCTGCCCAGCCCTTCAGAGTGGGGACAGAAGGAGCGCGCGAGGGCTTGTCTAAATTTATCATGCATTTTATGGTGGAGGCTTAAAAGCTCCAACCAGTACCTGTTACCTTGTTTTGTATATCGTAATGTATAGAATTAAAAGGTTAGATTATGGCATGCGCCATACAACTTGACGTTGCATGAAACACTACATAATATAATGGATACATATTATACATGTAACTTGAACTTTTTTGGATAATTTTAATCCAAAAAGTTCCTTTACAATGATAAAAGCGCGCTTAAAATTCCAAACAAGAAAAATTGGTGTGAAGCTATTACTTTTAGACAGGTCATGTTTATTTAAGGATAATATTGAAGGTTGAGCTTTCAAATTAGCATGTTCATTGATGTAAACTCACTCTAAATAAATTTTAAAAGACCACAAAGTAAGTAAAATATTAAATACAGATCAATACTAAATCTTAATAAAATGGGAAGTAGAAAAATTTTCGCAAACTATCAGTATCTACTTCAAGGTAGAGTTTATAAAGTCGATGAATTTCACAGATCGCGGATCAGCTTGTGACCTGTGAAATTGGAATTTTCTCGAAATTTCTCTGCCTTCGAGAGTCAGAGGGCGAAAACTTCTATGAGTTTCAGCACTTTAAATCATCTCAACAAACCTTATTTTTAAAGTTTGATTAGGACAAGGCTCTTGTATAATATTCTGTAAATAATTTTTTTTTGCAAAAAAGAAATAACTAGCAAAATGCAAAACCGCAATAATTTATATTAATTACCTAGTCACTGCAGTCACTGGCTCGTATAAAAAAGGGGTGATGAACACAAGATAAGATTAATTTTAATTTTACCGTATTTAATTCATTTAAATATAAAAAGGAAATTTGACATCCTGATGTAAGGTGCTAGTCTAATATTAAAAATACGTAAACACTTTGTTATGAACTAGACTGAAGGTCGCCCTGAGGTCTAAATTCGACCATAATTCATATTTTAATTATATAGTTTCAACTTTTTAAGATTTCTTTTGCCTCTTAGATACGCATTATCGTATTAACTGAATGTATATAGAAAATGGTAAAAAAACATTGTTATGGATTTAAATTATTTAATAATGTTTTTAAAATTGTTTTGTATGATTGAATCTGTGAAGTAATGCATTTAAATGAAAGTTAAGATTGTAAGTAAAACAAAAATTGTCAAGTCACGAAAACTACAAATAGACGTCGAAACTAAAAATTGTAACTAGTTATAAAATTATAAACAAATGAAAAAGAAAGAGAAACGATTAAAAAAGCAAACAACGAGCCCTGTCAATGATAGGGGGAAGGTTAATTAAATAAAATAAAAAATAAAAACCTACTGTAATATAAACATACTAGTATTAGTGAGGTAGTGTGTGTTGTTGTTAATTTTATAAATTTAATGTATTTCTGACATAGACGTATATATCATAGATGAGGAATGTTGAGGCAAAAACTGTCGCCACTTCAATGGCCGCAGTTTTAGAGTTTTTGGATCCATTTTGACATTTGAAGTATGCTGAAACCAAGATGGCTGACAATTGAGGTAGGGTGAAAATCAAGATGGCGTAAATTTTTCTTGTATCAAGATTTGTTCTGTCAAATGTACGTCAAGGCCTATCTATAGTTCTGAAATCTTTTATTTCTAAGCGTTATTTTTAAAAACATTAGCTTTTGGCAGGCCTTCCTTAACTTAAACTTTAAATGTGCCAAATCACACTGATCCGTATGCACATTTCTCGTAAAACCGTACTTAAAATTTTAGCTTCACGTATTAATATAATGATGCTCGTGTTAGATCAATATCATAGATTTTGGAATACATACGAGTAAGTACGATGTTGAAGTAACATACTCTGTTCACATTGATAGGCCAATATTTAAATAAATTAGTCTCGGCTTTTAAATATTTGTACGTCTCGTACTTGAAAAACTTATATTTTTATTTCATGATAGTTTCAGTTATAATATAACACGCTTCCCATAGAATTTAGAATGTAATAAAATCACGTAACACTAACCCGAGCTTAACATTGCTGAGCTCCCTACACCGATTTCCGGAACTTCATAATATAAAGGAAATAATCAAGGCTATATTGCAACAAAGTTACAGTAATATAATACCGGAGTAACGTGTGTAATATGAACGTAGTCCCGTCGTTGTCACGCTCTGGCATCACGTTGTCACGCCGGTTGACACGTTCTACAAATATTGTTTTACTCGGCAAATACATAAATAGTAGGGGAATAGAGCCAACTATGTTATTACGACAAAACAAATTGTGAACGATATGAATCCACGCATCGTTGAATACGAGTCCAAAGTCGCTCCGAGTCACGTAGAAGTTTTTTCGTCAACATTTATACACTGATTAAATGAAAAATTTATAGAGCACTTTACACTGGGAAGAGTAGCTACAAAATGAAACTTAAAATTACAAACCGCATCCTCGGGCCATCACGGTCGTAAATCAATGATCACCTTCAAAAGAAAGAAATTAAACCACGATGAAGACAAAGATGTACATTATCACAAAAAGAAACCACCTTCACTTATTCACCTGTATTTTTAAACTGATTCCACCTCGTAACCGACAATTGTCGCAATGCGGAAGGGTTCGGCGATTTTTTGTTTATGCTCTATATTTTTATGACGCCACAAAAAGCACAAACAAAAAGCGTAAACGGCTTATAATTAAGAACAATACACTCTCAGTTTCTTTATAAAAATATAACAATTGAAGGAACGACGAGGTGCTTTTAGACCAACTTTTGTTCTATGAATGCAAAGTTTCATCCTGACAAAATGTTCCAAGAAAATTGAATTGGTAAAAACTGGGTTAGAAACTTTAAAAAAAAAACCTAAGTAAAAAACTAACCTTTCAAAACTGTAAAAGATGGTGTTAGCGAGTGAGGTGGACTGTATAAGAAGCTAAAATAAGGAACTACGATAGCTATTTACTACAAATTAAAGAAGAAATCAAAATAATAGCAACTGTATTGAGTTCAGAGCGGCAAAAGTATAAAAACAATTTCATTGTCACTTAAATAAACGTCAAAAAAATATAAATTCAAAACAGTAAAAAGCAAATTTGTATAAATACTTATGGCTATCCAGCCAGTCGCCAACAGATGGTAAAAACCTAACAAACTAACTTTTTCTAGCTTTTTTGTTTCTGAGCTCTATGTAGAGCTGAAACACACATGAAACATAATCCTACTACTATTATTATGAATGTGAAAATTTGTGAGGACTGAGGATGGATGTATGTGTGGATGGATGGATGGTTGTTTTTTTTATTTTAAAACTTTTAAAACTTTTATGGTAGTAGTTTAAGCTCTGGATTAACACAAGGGCTACTTTTTATCCCGAAAAAGTATAGTGTTCCCGTGGTATACTGTGTTTATGCGGGCGGAACCACGGGAAAACGCTAGTTATTTATAAGACGCTTTTGTACTCAATGCTAAATCATTAAGACCATTTAAATAATGCATTAGTGACTAGACCAAAGTAATTTATATTCTACATGTCGTAGTGAATGAAACTGTGATCGTGATGCGACTTTGGTTATACCACTGCATTATATATTGACTATGTGAACCACTCCGCGGTTTCGGTGAGAACTCGTGAACCAACTTTGTGACATTTTAAGTGTTTTCGTGACGACAGTACTTAATTAAACACGCAATAGGGATGTGATTTTACTTCCAATGGTATCTTTATTGGTTAATAAACACCGTAACCGTAACAAAGGTGGGTTGGATTTTACCGACTTACAAAAATATTTTTTAATATTCATTTGACCTTTACGTATGAATATACTGTCTTACTCAGTATATTAGTATAATTAAGTAGGTAAAAAGTTATTAAGATACTAACGTACGTCAGATTGTGGTTACGATTTGTAGATAGTAATTACAATTTTTACTTCCTAACTACGTAGAGTACTTAATATTTTCATATCTAATGTACCAGATAGGTATTGTGTTATCATGTGTTGGAAGATTTGAATATATGCCAACAACATACAAAGTTCGACATTTTATAATATCAGAACAGCCCCGTGTTCTATTATATCTAAATAGTCTGAAAATATATATTTTATCAGAAAAAGATTCAATATTCTAAAGAAGTATATTTGTATGATTTACGTTAAATGATATAAATTATCAATATTTCTTAAACTACGACGCAATAAATTAGATATTATCTTATTGAAAAATATCAGAAACTTAATGACGCTTATTGTTTTTTTTTATTAGTTTTGGTTCTTTCTTTGATAAATTTTGTCATTCAAATAAATTGATTAACTCTATGTTAAGAATTCCCAGCCACGTTCATAAATTTTATTTCAAACGCACCGCTAGGGTACATTTTAAGTGTTTGTTGTTAGAAAAGTACAAATATAAATGTTGTTGTTAAGAGCTATTTGGGACCATTTGTCAGTAATCCCCAAAAGACAGGGATAAAATTAAACCAACCTTTAACTTGCTATCTTGGAATTGCGCCAGTTGAAACACGAAAAGAATGCTTTTGAATGACGTCAAGCACGTATGAATTTGTGTTTAATTTTTTCGTAAAAAATAGAGTTCGTTGAAATTCCTTTGAATTGTTTTACCTTTGTAATACCAACGAAATATGTAAAAGTTAGCCTTGAAGCAAAGTTTAAAATAATTGTGTATAATTATGTTATTATTGTAGACACATTATTATAGGTAGATGAACTTAAGTGTAACGACTTATGAAAACAACTTCAAATCATATATAATTATGCGAACGAAGGAGTATGATATTTCGCAAAGTTAAATTTTATGTGAATGAAGGGGCGCAAAAAGAATTTTTTTAATAATGCTTAGAAATATTTAATATTATAGTAAACAACGATAATAACAACACACTACGGTTTGATAGATACAATTTTGTTACATGTTGATTTAAAAAAAAATTATATCTAAGAGGCAAAAGAACCATTAGAAAGTTCAAACCTAAAAATAATAATATGAATTTTAATGGCGAATTTCGACCATATGGTGACCTCAATTAATTGATTATCATACTTAAGTACAAACAAATTTACCAAATAACTAACAATTTATACTTTCGTAATACCTACTGCTTCACTATCATAATTATCTTAATTACATACGATAGTATTATTGCTCTCTCCTATTGATTTATAAACTACACAACTACACAACTATAACTATGATTAAAATCTGCTTATGAAAACGTGTTTAAAAATTATTCACCTATAAAAGTCTGCTTTTCAAAATACCTAATGCAAAGTTCTTTTTGTATCATTCTCTAATCAAATTTCGTCCAATTTTTATAATATAACAAATATATTTATTTACTTGGAAAATTCGCGAATGATTATTTTTTGCTACATGTGAATGAAGATCGAAATTGTATATCGTTGGTATTAGCATAATGTGTATGGTTCATTGGGCGAGATATGGATTTCGTTATGGTGTTACGAATAATGCAAAGAGTTCATTCGAAGATGAATTTCGTCTAGACTGTATGAATGAGAAAAAACTTTAAAATAATATAAAACACACGCATTTTCACTTCCAGACAGCATTTCATTTTCATTTCAAAAAAGTAAAATAATTCCATTTTTATTCCGAAAAGTTTTCTATACTTTGAATTGATTTTTTTAAATACTAAATGTTTCCCGCGACTTCGTACGTGCAAAAGGAACCGAGAGACCCGTACATTTTGCCCCGATAAAAGTAGTATTAAAATCGGCCCAGTAGTTTCGAAGCCTATTCAATGCAAACAAACAAATAATTCCTCTTTATGAAATTAGTGAAGAAAAAGTTTATAATAAGATTCCTGTTATAAAAGTGCAAATAATTATTATCACATGAGACTAAAAATAAAATGTTATTTTTATTACAAGTCAAAAAATTATAATAATATTAGGTCATTACATATGAAATTAGCGTTTTGTAAAGGAGGAACATAAAGTGGATTTTTTTTAAACATAATATATTCATTTAATACCATTGCTATCTATGAACTTTTGCCATCTCATAGGTAGTTTATTGATTCCTTTACTAAAAAAACTATTTGGACAGGAATCAATAAAATCTTTGAAGGCACTTTGGGCTGCTCCATCGGAATTGAATTTTTTCCCTTGCAAGAAGTTATCCGAATTTTGAAAAAAATAGTAAGCTGTTGGAGCAAGGTCCGGGGAGTACGGTGGATATCTTAGACATTCCAATTGAAGCTCCTCTAATTTGGTAGCCGGCTGTTGAGCAGTGTGTGGTCTAGTGTTGTCCTAATGCAGCAGTGGCCTAGAGCGAATGACCAACCTCAGTTGTTTAGCAGCTACCTTTTCCATCATGATTTGCAGTTGCTGGCAATAGACATCTGCCGTAATCATCTGGCTAGATTTAAGAAAGCTGTAGTGAACGACACCGGCACTAGTCCACCAAACGCTCACAAGTAAACTTTTTTTGAGTCGATTTTCGCTTGGGGCATGCTTTGGCTGGTTCACCAGGGTTCAGCCAATGCGATGAGCGTTTCCAATTATTGTATAGGATCCACTTTTCATAACAGGTAATGATTCGATTTAAAATTCCTTAATTATTGTGCCGAGTGAGTAATATAACGCAGCAGTCGACGCGCGTTTGTCGATTCGCTGCACTCAATTCATGAGGTACCCACCTTTCTAGCTTTTTCACCTTCCCAATTTGCTTCAAGTGAATTAAAACAGTTTTATCACTAACACCCCAACCTGCAGCTAACTCGGACGTGATTTGCGATGGATCCGCTTCCACAATAGCCTTCAATTCTTCATTATCAACTTTGGTCTCCGGCCGTCCACGGGGCTTGTTCTGCAGGTCGAAATTTCCAGAACGAAAACGTTGGAACCAAAAACGTACTATCTTTTCTTTTGCGACACCGCCACCATACATATCATTAAGCTGAGCGAGCCGTTTCTGCAGCACTGGTGCCACGGTGGAACTCGTACTCGAAAATAATACGATATTTCAAGTTTTCCATTTTGTAAAACTCTCTTTCTTTTCTTCACTATGTGACGCACAGAAAAAACTAAAACAGGAAAAAAGAAATGAATTACGGTTTTCGGAACACAAAGGCATGAGTAAATAGCGGTATAAATTTGAAATTGGAATTCCTAACCAAAGAAGATATATTTGAGATCAAAGTGGCCAGTACGACAAAACGCCAATTTCGTATGTAAGGACCTAATATAAATTATTATAGGTTAATACTGATTAATCTGAGAGCAATATACGGAGATATATTATCATGAGTCCTACTGGCATTTTTGTTATGATTTAGTCTAGTGCAGCTACTTAAACTGCGAAGTTCTTGGGTTCTATAATAATAATAATATAAAATAAAAATAAACTAACACTTTCATGGAAGCTTTCGACGTAACGCAAATTAAGTCAATCACGATGGTCACAGATTGTCTAAGAACCTAGGGCACAGTCCAATTTAGTTTTACGCACTTGTACAAATTATAAAGTGTATTTTATATTAAACAGAGCTACACATTTTATGACATTAAATTGACATCAACTTGAGATAGGTAAGTAGGTGAATGAATGCAGCATGGAACTTATTGTACTATTTTATCATAATATTAGGTAGACATAAAAATATGTAAAGCAAGAATATAATTTTTATTTCATAATTATGTGTAAAACCTACTAAACTATACAACTAGGGATATAAAAAATATAAAATCACAATAGGCTATTTTTTGTAAAACTCATTTTATTAAAAATAATTACCGAGCTGATATCAATATTCCGTATATTTTCTAGATATTTCAATGCGGCTATTTATTTTATATTAGGTCAGTAGTTATTTCTGTGGGAACTGCACATTTTTCCGCGTCAGAAAGTAACCTGTCCTTCCCCGAGGTCTACTCTATATCTCTACTAAATTTCATCAAAATCGGAGTTTCGGAGCCTATTCATTGCAAACAAACAAACTTTTTCTCTTTATAATATTCGTATACAATTATTATAGATTAGATTTAAAATGAAACATGATTAGGTCCGTTGTTTATGTAGCTTCTTCTATTTGCTGGCTGTCAGCCAAGCTGCTTTAGAAAACTTTTAAACATGCGCGATATACCAACACAGCTTAGTGATCTATTCTCAGAGCTCCCGCCCCTTTGTTTTTACGTTACAAACAAGACCTCTTAAAAGTTTTACGATATTTAAGCTCATTTTCAATGTGTTCACTTACATTAACGTTTTGATATTGTAGTTTAATTTTTATTTATACCGTATTTAATTAAAGTAATATGGATCTCTATCTATATTTTGAGGAAAATAAGTAAATCCTATTAATTTAACATAATCTTTACTAGATAGTTTTATACATTCTCCTGGTAGCATAACTAGCAAATGGGGTCGAATAGCTTATTCGGTGTTTGTCGTTTCTTACGTTAAACCTTAGTGACAGAGACAAAACATGCAAAAAGGATATCTGGCGCTAATCAATAGATTGTGAAGCAGACTCTAAACAAAAAAAAAAAACTTTTTCTTTAGGTGGAACGGAAAATTTTGGCATTGCTCGGCTTTGTTAGTAGATTATTAGAATTACGTATGTCGCAGAAAGACCCAACATAACTTGCTAATAGGTTTATCAATAAACAATATATAAACAACAAAACCTTTCAACATTTAGATAGAATGAAAAATTATTGCA
Source organism: Phengaris alcon alcon (assembly GCA_037179445.1). Lineage (NCBI taxonomy): Eukaryota > Metazoa > Arthropoda > Insecta > Lepidoptera > Lycaenidae > Phengaris > Phengaris alcon. The sequence goes on from JAYRCH010000354.1 coordinate 1,230,045, forward strand.
TTGCTATTAGATTATTTGGATATTGCATGTCGCAGAAAAGCATTCAATCCCCTTTTACAGAGGGAGCTGAGTTTACGGCAGGACAGCTAAGTCTGTAGCATACGAAATACTCGCTTACGTGAAGACGGGCTGCATTTCCTGCACTGAATACTAAGTAGCGTCAACAAAAATATTTAAATTTTGCAAATTTTTTAATTTTAAGATTATATTTTAAATAAGACGTGTTTTTGCAAACTGTTACTGTGTGTAACTATGTATTTTGCCTCTTTCGAAAAAAAATATCCCCGGGAATAAGATACAGTTTGAGCAAGTAAGAGATAAAATTGATACTTACCTACGCATCAAATTCTCATTAAAATGCATGTTACACACATGAAAATCACGTAAACGTCATAGAAACTCGATGACGAAAAAATTGACGTGAGTTCGCAAAGCTTTATGGAGATGGTGTACTCGTAGAGTTCAAGTTTGTGTTTGGTTAAGGAAGTTATACTATTTTTTGTGAATTACTTTAGGTCCTATTCAGTATTATGGAGACGACTTTGTTGATCACACACAAGTGTTACACACAAGTGTAATTAAATGTTATTTGAGATGCAAACTACTCAATTATGAAGTTAAAATCTATCTAAAAAAATAAAATTTACATTTAAAACTTCAAAAAACCCGCTAATTAACCTAAACTCTACGGGAAATATACTTTATTTAAATTCTAAACGGTGTACCTACACGTGTATGAATAAAAAATAGGGTTAAGTTTTGCTATCTCTACTTGTCACTCGACGCTTGCAATTTCAACGCCCCATCTTGTAGAGATTTCAGAATGTATTGAGTGAGCCAAAAAAGACAAACAAGAAACTAAGTAATGTGAAATTGTACAGCGCCGTGTGACACCTGCCACATAATGTTATGATTTTATTTAACCTTTTCAATTGGTTTTCGGGAGATCAGACGCGAACAGCGTTAAAAATGGCCGAAATTTACTGCGCCGACCCCAAACACGATGATTAACAATATTTATGTACTTCTCCGAAACCTGCTCAAATAAATAAAAAAATATGTACTTATTTATGTGCATTAATGTAGGTATTTCTGTTAAATTCATCGTTATTTACAGCCATTTTTCGAAACGTTTTCGTTTCGCGTTTAAGTAATTTTTTTTCGTTTCGCGTTTTCATTAATTAACGACTTCATACAGATTATTTTAAGATATTTATTGCATAAAATATCCAAAAATATTACTGTGTGTCGGTTATTCGAAACTTTTTTTTAAATATGTATGTACGACGACATTAAGTTTATAATTTAATATTCATGTTCGTATTGGGTTGATAACTTGGTAGATACCAAGTACGTATAACTTTTGCGAAATATGTTAATTACTTAACCGGTTTGTTTGTAAACTATAAATTAAAGAATTATCATACAAACCTTCAAACTAACAAATCTCGTAACGGCCCTATCCAAAAATATTTATGATTATATAAAAATCATATTCTCTTCTTTCGTATATTTTAAGCCAAAGTAAAAGCTAAGGAGAGATGAGATCTCTTTTGAGAATAAATGTCTTAAAACCTAAGGATGACAACAAAAATATTTTCAAAGCTCGCTGGGGAAAAGATGTCCCTTAATACAGACGCAGATGTATTCGATCTATTATTTGTTCCTCCAAAAATGAAACCAAAATGGAACCATCTCGAGACGTATGAATGCAAATGGTACTTTACAAAACGGAAAGTGTATTTTGTTTCACGATTTGTTTTCCTTATTTTATTTTATTTTATTTATTACGGCATCCACGGCAAAATATCCTATTCTATGATGAATATTGTGATACGAATATCTTGTTTTAAAGTAAGGTGGTATGGATGATAGTGATACTAGCAAACAAAGAGTTTAGATTATTAAGACCGTAGATATTTCATATTTCTATTTTCTTTGAAAATGAAAAAAATTAAGTTTATTACCCAGTAACCTAGGTAAATCACTTTTTCGTGATTTACCTATTTAGATAATATAGATATGAACATTGGCCATTTTATAATAGGTAAATACCTATGTCTGTGGTAGGTCATTTGCAATTATCAGTTTCTAAGTATGGAATGTATTAGCATATTATAATTTGATGCATCTCGTATGCATTCACTGTTTTGATATAAAACAAAGCGCTCATAGTATTCTATACTGCATTACAGCAATATAAACGTGCTATAAACGTGCACGACGTGCTCGCCGAGTGCCGACACGTCACTCAAACGTCACAGATTACGCAAGGCTCGTAAAATTCATACGTCCATTGAGTAAAACAATAAAACGCGATTTGGATCAAACGGTGTCACTAGCCCCAAGTTCAAGAGCGCCATCAAATTGGATAACAGGCAATAAACTTGAAATAAAAACGTTAATATTATATCGCGAAGGCGGTATCGTTTATAATAATAGCGCGTGCAGTACACATGACAGTTGTTTTTATAGGCTTCGGTCGTAAACGCGGCAGACTAGTAGCAGACGGGTTTTACGGCGGCGCTGGTGACGGATCGGGCCCAGGTGTTACGACCTTGCATACAATCGCCTGCATTTGCCTAAACGCGTATTGGTCTTTTATGGTGTCATAATACAACGGTTCATTTTATATTTCTTAATTTAGTAGCAACCGCAGCTACTGAAGAACTAATGCAATAAGACAATGACTTTTTTCACAATGATTTATTGCCTTGCGTTTGGCATGTTAATTATAAGACATTGTACTTATCTTTGCTAAAGAAAAACCTAAGATCACATAATCTTGATTATTAGATTTGTGTGACTAGCACAAACAATTAAAAAGTAGGTTCGTATTCATAACTTTTTTGAAAGAGAATTGTATGAAGATGATGCCAGCGCCTAAGCCTATACAATTATCGTCAAGCGATAACGTTATAAAAATGTCAATTGTTCGTGCTAAGATATTCCTCGTGGGGGTTAGCAGTCACAATTGACAGGAACGTATTCGTAATGTTATCAAAAGAGAATTGTATGAAAATGCCTATACAAATTTAATTCGATAGTTTTGCTAATACGTTGATGTTAATTGTTCCTGATAAGCCCCCTGAAAACTATATTTACAGCATGTTTCTAAATAACATTATCTTAAATAGTGTTCAATAATTTAAAGGTACCTACACAAAATAAAATGAATAAATTATAATTGACACCTCTGTGTAACAAATGTAAACAAAGTAGAGGCAATAAACTTATAATTTTGCTGGTACCTTTGATACCTTAAAGGTAATTTTATGTGATCTCTGTTGTCACGTTACTCGTTCTTGGTTTGTTCGGTTCATAAAGAAATAAAGTTATTATTTATTAGTTATGTATACAAATGGCCGCTTAGTGGTTTCGCATGCATTCTTACTGTATTGAAAACTACAGGGGTCTTAGCCTCCCAATTATAATCGAAGCTTTAATTATAAACATATTTTGAACTCTTTTTTAATTTCTATATTATTTTGTGCTCGTTGTTTGAGTCATTTTTTGGACCTTCTAAATTTATAAAGCCTTGGTCATATTTCTAGATCACTAAACTTATTATTTTATATTAGCTGTAGATGAACCATATACAATTAAATTTTCATAAAATTATATTAATTGAAGTACAATCTCTGTAATTATATAGTAACTATGCGCAACTAGGCTAGGCAGAGACGAAAACTATGTTATCAGAAAAGCGTTGAGTCTCTAAGAAACTAAAAGAGGGAGAGGTAGATCTCCAGCCACGTGGTGGACCAGTTTGATCAAAGCATTAGCTGTAAATAAATTGCCAAAGGCCACAACCCAAGATAGAGTTTCATGGCGCAAATTTACTAGGAGAGCTGACCCTACGTAAAGTGGGAAAGAGCTAAGAAGAAGAAGAAGGTACTTTTACTATTTACTTTAATTAAACAAAAATACAGACAGTAATTAGAAGCCTATTATATAATTACGAATTAGTTCAGTGTAATATACAGAGATAAACAAAAGAACATGAACTAAAGTAAACTAAATAGCAAACGTTATGCTCTAAATGTATCTAAGTTTACTTTTTATTTTGTTCCAGGTATTTATTTGGATCATGGGTGAAATTTAGTGGCAGTTAAAAAGGTATGTTGAAGCTTTGAATCTAAGTATCTAACTTCAATAGGCAAAGGCAAGCTCTATATTTGGAATATATATAGTAATAGCTCCCCACACTGATTTCAGTGACGGTGGCCGGTTTAATTGAAACCAGGCCAGCTACGCAGGAGTTATTTTATAGTGCCCAAGTGTGTGCGCAGTACACAAGAGCACTCTCTCTTCCTTTACTCTCATAACCCAGTGGGACGAATAACCGACACGACTGGTGAGATATCAGGCGCAGGTCCGACTTTTTACATGCCCATCCGACGCATGGATCATCTTTCTTGTCAGACAATCAGGTGATCAGCCTGCATTGTCCTAACCAAACTTGGAAACAAGATTTTTTGTTATTCCAATGCGGGAATCGAACCCACGACCTCCGAGTCGAGAGCGAAGCTCTAAACCACCAGACCACGGCTGTTATTTTATTGTTGGAATATATATAAGAAAAATATAAGACATGACTATAAATTTGAAAGTTTAGCAGGATGGATGGATAGATGGATGAATGTTTGTTACTCTTTCACGCAAAAACCACTGAACAAATTTTGATGAAATTTGCTATGATAATAGTTTTGGCTCTAGATTAGCACATAATATACTTTTTATTCAGAAAAATAACAGTTTTCCCGTAGGATACTGTATTTGCGGGCGAAGCCGCGAGCAAAATCTAGTGTTACACATAAATCATAACAAATAATATTTTAGTCTCAAGACGAGATAAGCGCAAGGTAAGTTTGGGTTTATTCTTATCTCTAGAGACCGTACCCTTTATTCTTATCTTTGACTTTTTTGTCATTCATAAATATGTCCGACTACCTACTATCAGTTACCTATCCTATCCTACTTATCCTACATTATTATAAATGTGAAATTTTGTGAGGATGAAGATACTCCATGCCTCATCATGCTTAAATATGAAAATCAATCTGTGATAATTTTTAATTACCACAGAAACACAATTACACACATACATCTTTTAATTTATTATATTTCACATCTTACGATCAACATTAAAAACAAATAAGATAGAATTTATTTTCTGTGTCCTTTTTGAAATCAAATTATCATTCAGCATCGTTCGCAATTTCTGGAGAAATCTTTGTCAGAATATCATCACATAACCGCGGGCCTTCGGATCCTGGCAGTAATGACGACGACTTTTGTCAAATTTACAAGCAATCCCGAATATGAAATTTGTTTGGGAAGGATCCTTTGTGATATATTGGTGAAAATAAAAATGACGTGGGAAGATATTGATCTCAATTAATTGTTAAAGAGCTTTTCGTGAGATTTTCATTTACCACCCAAAATAACTACTACCTCAAAACTTGATTGATTGTATAGTACCTATATAGCTCCCCACACTGATTTCCGTGACGGTTGCCGGTTTCATTGAAACTAGGCGGCCAGCTACGCAGGAGTTATTTTATAGTTCCCAAGTGTGTGCGCAGTACACAAGAGCACTCTCTCTTTCTTTACTCTCGAAACCCAGTGGTACGGACAGACCGACACGACTGGCGAGTGATCAGGCGCAGGTTTGCATTGTCCTAACCAAACTTGGAAACAACAATTTCTGTTGTTCCAATGCGGGAATCGATACCCACGAACTCCGCGTCGAGAGCCAAGCTCTAAGCAACTGGACCACGGAGGCTGCTCACCTAGTAGTAGTAGGTAGTATCTATACCTACCTAGTTAATATTAGACTTATACCGTGGTAATAGGCACTGTAGCAAAAAATATTGTCACTAATTAAAATATTTTTCATATCCATATTCAGTGAAATATCTATATATGGTAATGATATTTTTATAAACTATTTACATTTTAACATCAATACATTTAATAAATTTGATAACCATAAATAATAACAAAATGTTTATAGTTCCACGACGATTTAATAGCAATATAATAGCAATAATAAGGTGCTAACGGTCGTAAAGCGGCGGTCATATGTTTTACGCCGATATAATTGGCCTCAGTCGACGCTATTTAATAGGGCAATTACGCTGTTTTTCTAGCTTAATTGTATCTGCCAACTCCCAATTACTTTTAATAACTCCATAGCATTTTTGCGGATTCATAAATTATTGTATTCTATTGTTATTATTTGTATTGTTTATTCTCAGATGCAGCATGACTTGCAGTTTACGTAATAGGTAAAGTAAACTAACATTAGGTACCTAATCTAAAAAAAAATACATTTTTAGTAGTGCTAATTGCCAACTTATATTACCTATCAGGGTTGATCTCGAAAGATACTTCTTTCTGAAAATTACAACACAATTTTATTAAAAGTCTTATAGCCATGTACGCTCTGGATATAGTAAAAGTTTTCCCAAAAATATTTTGTATCAAAATTCTGAGCATTCGAAATGATATACCGAGAATAAATTCCGTAGATAGTTGGAATGCAGTCAGGAGATTTTTGCTAAAATATTTCATGAAACGACGAAATAGGTCACAGTTAAAATAATTTACGTAGAAATTTATTTATGTAAAAGGGAGAGAATCGTTTTAATAATATACTCTACATTATCCGCCCATTTATTTCAGTAAACCTCACCTGATAGTATCAGGTCAGTCGATTTGGTGTTGATTACCTCGGATCGAACTCATGATCCACTGATAAAGATCTTATAGCGGTCAACCAATGTTCTCAGCGTGATTTTGTCCATAATTTTATTGGTGCAGCCGTCGGTGACACGTTACATTTCTTTATGTTTAATTAACTATGTAGTAAGTGTGTAATGTAGGTACAGGTAGGTGCTAGTTTAAATAATGAGATCTTTTTACATACACATTTACATTCTTTTTACATTTACATTACATATACAGTAAAAATACTCTGTCACACTAATTTCTCTTATTTTAATGTACCGTTCTCAATTCGCAAAGGAAAGGTGGATTATGATAAACCTATAGGTAATAATGAACATAAAAAATGTTATTAAAAACGTTACAAAATCGGGTTTCTATGTGTAAAGTGCTCTACGTAGAGTATTTTTTAAAAGCCTACCTATTGACTATTAAGTTTATCTAATATTCATGCACTATACCTACATATTACATCTATAAATAAGGTCTCGTAGAAAAGTCATGCATTATGTTTTAAGGCCGAGAGTCAAATAATAATAGTAACCCAATACCTACTTCAGCATTCTCATCTTAATTAATTGTAACAGGCTTATAAATATAAAACATGTCGAATGACCCATTTACTTATAATAATTTGGCACATGTTACACTAAAATATTTTAACAAGAGCAAATATCAGCAGTTTCCTAAATAACGCTCCACGCCGCCATGGACTATAACTCAAATGACCTCATACGTCAAGAATATAAAGGAGGTTCTTAAGCTGAACTCCGCCTGAAACTAACATGGCCGTCAATTTCGCGCACACCTACTACAATTCCATTGGCTGAAATCGTTACAGAATAAATCCGTTATAGTTTACACCAATCAGGATGCAGATATTAATATTAGAAGATAAACCGTGCAAGGTGTTTGTTCCCCTCGTTTCACGTGAGTGTGAAAGAGATAGCGATGTAGTGACGTCATCGTCAACATAGTTTGTTCAGTTTCTATAACTTTCCGATAGATGGCCTTGCTTTTATTTTAGTTCACCAAGATTTGTACAGATGACGCAAAAGTCTGCAAAATTGAGAACCGGTATTAGAAGATTCTAATTAATATAAACTACAAGGTCTTTTTGATGTAACTAAATTAAAAATCCATCAAAGAAAACACATTTCAAGAAATTAAAACAGATCAAAGTTTACTATTAATAATTTAAAATCAAAAGTAACAAAACTCAACCTATTTTCTCCACATTATGTTTACATATTAGATACTTGTATAGAAAAAGTTATCTAGTTTTATTATGTTTATATACAACAAATAACACAAATCTAATCTTTCTAGTCTTATTATTTGTATCTTTACCTTCTCTACAGGGAGAAATATTAATTACCTCACAATGCTTTGCAGCATGATTGTGATTTTTTACTTATTTATAGTCATAACAGCTGAAAGTCCAGTAAGAAAATAAGAATTGCAGACATAAGATAAATAATTATTTATCAAAATAATATTTTTATCCTTGGTCTTGCCTGTGTGACAATGTAGATATATATTATGTGTGTATTATGTAGCTATACATGATAGGTATAGCAAGGTATATCTTTATGAGAAAAGTATAAATAGGTATTTTAAATGTTGTGTGTGGCCAATGCAATTTCATCACATTTCATGCATGGTCTTGATTATTGAATGTAGAGTTCGGCTCTATCTAATGAAACAAATACTCAATGGCAAGGATATTACACCAGAAAACTAGAAATATATAGATGACTGGGTTAAAGGAAATCGGCTTAATTTGTAAAAAGATTATACGGGTATCATTATCAATTTAAATCGACAATAATTTGTTTTAAAATATCTAAAAATAAGTAAAAAAATCTTAATAAATTTAACTAAAGGACAGATAATAGTTTACCTGTTTATTTAAAATATTTTTATTAATAAACATTTTTTTAGGACGATATAATATTTCAATTATATTGGTTAGCTTGCAATACGAAATAACTGGAAACTGATAATATGTTAATTGTATAAAACATTTTTTATTTTTAAGAGACAAAAATAACATTGTGAATCAGTAAGAAAGAAGAACTCTATGTACCTCCTGCATAGATTAAATTAAGTAGAGCTTTAAGTTAGTTATTAATTTATTATTTGCTTAGTTTAGCTATCAGTTATCACATATGACAACTTACCAGTCCCATGAGCTGCTCTTTCAAAACTTCGCCTACAACTTATCTATTAATTAATTAATATAATATTTAATAAAAATGCACTTTCAATTGAATAATTTTATTTAAATATTATAAATATCAACGGATGACGGACACATTACATATTATTAAAAACATTTAATTATTATTATAAATGCTCTATAACTGTTCTACATTAAAACTCTATCTACTTTACTTTATATATACTTTTGTTACGTACTATATTCCCGCAAAATGAGGAATTTGTATTCAAAAGTTAGCTAATATCGGCGCTGAGCATTATCGTAAACTTTATGATTGAAACTTTGGCATCGGGTGAGTAATCGCAGATGATTTGCTCTTACAAAGATCATGAATCTCTACAAAAATACCTCACAGTAATTTTCATTTAATTTATTTTAATATTTATTGCTAATACTTACATATTTATTTTGTATATTTAACTCGTATCATGATACTATAAGATAGATTTTGTTTTTATTAAATCCATATAAAAATTGATATTCTTCTTGGGCTGACACTCTTTTCTCACTCCTCTTGTACTTTTTAGATTAAAAAGGTATTATTATAATTCTAATAAGAACTTATAAATTATTTATTAACTTATAAATTCTTAGCAGAACGATTATTACTTTATGATGAAATAGAGGATTTTCATTAAAATCGCTCGACCTAAGAAATGAAACAAAACCTCATGTTTAAGTTATACAACCATAATTTTTATAACATTGAAAAATATATTAAATGAAAATATGTATCTACGAAAAATTTTTTTTCCAAATTCGCGTGCTGTACGGCAAGTATCGCCGTCCTGTTGGAACCACACGTTAGCGAGATCCATACCATCTACTCGTATATGTCATGTCATATCTAGGTAACAATTTATTTTTTAAAACCACAAAAATTTGCCGCAACCCAGGTGCTACGTGTGGAATGCTAGGCGAGTAGAGCGCTGATTTTGATAACAAATTTCTACGCATTTTTAAGCGTATAGGTTTTCACGGTAAACTGTCAAGAAAGCTGCTATGCTCAGTAAAAGTTCGAGCATACCCATTGAATGTAGATAACCATAATAATACCCATATTCTATTTACTAACCATGTTATAATAAAAACTTGCCTACTTTTTAATAACTTACTAAATAGTACATATTATACTGATAGAATTTCTACTATTTATCTTGGTTGATATATACTTACATACATCCAAATATTTTTTTCTGATTTCCTTGTCAGTCATTATGCTTTTTAACCTACGTGTAAAAGTAAGAAAAGAGGAGGAACGACAATAAAGTACATGCTTGTAAGTAAATAAACCTCGTAAAACTGAAGGTCAATTTGTACCGAGTTCTAAGTTATGCCGAATTGCCGCTGTCAAGAGAACAAATAATGAGAACTTCCATAAATGATTTCTATACCTTATAGGTTTTCTACCGTACATACATTTACAGGGCAATATATTATATGGAACATATTTTTGGTAAATTTTATTTTAAAACAACATTCGGTACTTCTGACGTTATCATGAAATAAGTAAATTTATCATTTGATTTGTTGCTTACTACAACAAAGTTTTTGGTACCTCTAAGGTACGCCGAGGGCTTACGAGGATAAGATGCCTAGGTCAGTTAGTAAACTTAGGCACTTGTAGATAAGCGTGTTATAGGGACACTTAGATAAAAGAAAAACTTTATTTCAGAGTTAAAGCCTAGAAGTACACAGTTTGCAAGTGTCAGCTTACTCCTTTTCGGCCCACCTGCTTTCCTTGGTACTGAGATTTTTGACGTGATAATGTCTTATAAATCTATGGAGCCGGCTGTACGCATGAAAAAACATGACTCATGCGTTACCTGTTACCCGTTATCGTTACCAAGTACCGTTACCAAGTACCCAAGTACCAGCGTTACCTCGCATTGCCTTTACCTCATCATCATCATTATTATTATTATTATTGTTGTTGTTGTTGTTGTTGTTGTTGTTGTTGTTGTTGTTGACGTTGTCACGTTCAACAATCATCAGTAAACTGACTTTACAGACAACCGGTATTTTTTTTCTGTCTTTTTGTTCCGCGTAATCTCTGAAACGGCTGGACCGATTTTAACCGAACTTTCACAGGCAGATAGATAGCTGATGTTATAAAGAGTAGGCCACTTTTATCTTATAGTTCCGTTTTAAAAAAATAGGGATCCGTTACCATTGAGCTCCGGGCTAACGAAGTTGCGGGCACAAGTTAGTCATATTAACAAAAAATGTCGGTGAAATTCTGGCAAATAAACATGCTTAAAAATTTCCAAATGACGTTGTTATTTTGAAAATGCACCTGTTGTATGCGGTTGTACAAGACAAGCGTAAGTTTATTTATGACATGAAACTTTTATATTCGTTTTTAGGGTTCCGGAATACTCAAGGAACCTTTATAGCTTAGCTCTGTTCATCCGTCTGTCTGTCTGTCCGCGCTTAAGGCTTCTGTAATTATGAATATAAATTGATGAAATTTGGTATAGTTAAAAACTGTGTATAGATCTCAATTTCGGCATCTTAAAATAATAATAATTTTACATTTTAGGGTGGCTCTTAATACATGTGAAGTGAGGACGAAAAATATTTTCATTACATCCCACCGTGTGGCATATCGTTGAATAGGTCTTTTATATTAAAGGCAAGGTCTCATATTATATGACTTTCACAGTCAACCATTTTCGAGTAATCGGCCGCCAAAGTGGTTTATAAGTTAGTCCCTCCCCCCTACCAATTCTAAACTATAAGACTTTAGAAACTTATCATGCTAAATACTCTATAGAAAAATTATTTTGAAGTATTTAAAAAAAACTATTACGCGTTTATAGTTCTGGAACGCGTTGATAGTCTTGACATGCTTTTGGTTAGGTTTTATATAATTATGATAGTAAATTTGTGTTTGTAAACTATTTAGTATTTACATAAAATATAATATTATACTTATACTTGTGTCTGATATTTTATTTTATGTAAATTTTATTGATTTAGCCTATTTATTAATAATAAAGATACCTTGATCGGGTAATCAAAAGAAATAAATTGACTGTCTAGAATCGAATTGGAAATCTGTGAATAGAATTGGTATTTCAGTCATCAATACAAATACTTACTACGTTTTCTTATACAAAATAGATACCTTTTGGGTATAATCTGGGTATAACTCACTTAGGGTATAATTTGAACATGAGACTCAAGTTAAAATATTTGTTGAATAATTTACCCTAGTTTAGTATGTCAGTGTAGTTTCAGTCTCATTGGTTCTGTGATATTTTCGTAAAAAATAAATACACTGAAAAATACATGTCCCATTTGGTATTCGTACGTGTATGTCGGTAATATTGTACACGCTGGGCCTGAAGTGCAGTTAGGGAATACCGCACCGACTGATACGCCGTAAAGTAAAGGGCGTGCTGCGCGGGGGATAGGGTGTAAAAAATACGTCTCAAGATAACTGTACTCATATTATAAAGAAGAAATATTTATTTGTTTGCATTGAATAGGCTCCGAAACTACTGGACATATTTTGATCAAATTTGGCACAGATGGAGAAAAGGCCACGGGAAAGGACACAAAATGCTACTTTTTATTGGAGAAAAATGTACGGTTTTCACGAGATTTCCTGTTGTGCATATGAAGTCACGGGAAACATCTAGTCTTAGAGAGGTCATATAATAAATAAATAAATAAATAAATAAATATATATATATATATATATATATATATATATATATATATATATATATATATATATATATATATATATATATATATATATATATATATATATATATATATAAGTATCCTATCTATTGATCCCGAAACTTTTTAACGATAATATAGTGAAATATATATTAGATAAATTACCATAAATTATCTTAAAATAGTGGTGATACCGCCATTTTAGCTTATAACCTTTATGCAAATACAAAACTTTAAATCTCGTCATGAATTACCCCAAATGCATCAGTATATAAGGAATCCGGTCAAATACCTACATAATTGGATTAATGTTCATACATCATGAATTCCATCTTATACATGAACCACTGGAAACATTTTTTCTTAAATTTAAATAATTCTGATTATTTGAATTTATTTGTCGTTTTATTTATATACTAAAAACAATTATTCAAAATTCCTGTAGACTTATTTCAATTTACATTTAAATAATTTATGAGTCACACTGAGGCATCTTATAGTTACAGTTGTATAGAGCGCTAAAAAACAAAATAATATGATTTTTATTCAAATGGATTGAACATTTTAATATAAATCTAATAAAAATATTGCTAATATTTATTTTGTACAAACAAAAGATATATCTTCGAACTTGTCTTCGTCGAACCGCTTCCCTTATGTGCAGAATGAGGTTAATAAAATATGTAGGTAGACTCGACGTGTGGCCCGCTCTCTCGCGTTTCCTATAACAAGAAATAATTTTTCTAAGCATCTTTTCGTATTGGTAAGAATATTATGTAAGTGTAGTTTATACTAGTTTAATTTTATTTATACATGGTAGGACGATACTGTAGGTATTATAAAATAGTACACAGCTACTCAAAATCTTATGATAACCTGTAAGAATTTCTGTTCAACTCTATACAAACTGAAATCGTCTTAAAATCATACCAAATAGATGAAGGAAACTTTGGTCTATTTATTCTCTATCATGCCAGACAATAGGCCCATAATTTCGTTAATTTAGTGAATGATCTAATATAGGCGGCGATGTCATCATGCCATGTTGGTATAAACGGCTTGAAATACCAATTTCATTAACGCCATAGTCATCACAATAAGTCTAAATTAATTTAAGACTGTGTGGCTGGGGTTCCGTGGTATGTTTAGTAGTTTTAAATGACAGCGGAGGTAACAATCGAATCTGAGTAACCTAATTCTTAAACGGCTAAGGATTACTTAAAAAGTTGCGAGCTTATTTTTTAACGAAATAAAGGGGGCAACGGATAGCCTGATAGAAAGCGACCACCATCGCCCATGGACACCTGCAACACCAGAGGAGTCGTAAGTGCGTTGCCGGCCTTTAAAATTCTTTCTAGCTTTCCGGATTTTAGATTACATGTTTTAATAATAAATTCGTTCATTTAGTTACATCACCAATCGCCGTCCACTGCTGAACGTAGGCTTCCCCCAATGAGCTCCAACCATACTGATCTTGGGCAGCCCTCATCCATCCGCTGCCAGTCACCTTCTTCAAATTTAGTTCGTTTAGTTATGGCGTAAAACAAAAATCTGTGAGAATTTAATGAAATATTTTGTAATATTTTTGCACATGTAGGTACCTACTAATTATACTATTATTGTTTTTACAGTTGTTTGTATTAGTCACTTAACATTCTTCGGTAGTTTAGACACATTGTTTCATATTTTTGTTGAACATTTTATATACAAATAGTAACTATATATTGTTAAAAGCTAAAATTAACTAAAATCTATTTAAAATATTTACAAACTATAAAAGTAGATAAGTACTAAAAAAATAATAATAACTACTCCAAAACTTAAAATGCTACAAAACAAAGAAATCTCCCAGGTCGTCCCCACCAGGCAGAGTACCTAGAAGGCTCAAAGAGTTTCCTCGCTGGATTGCGATACTTATTCTCTGGGCCAGGTAGGTGCCGGCTATGGGGTCTCGGGTGGCGTCAAAAACAGACATTTAAAATAGATTAAAAATCCAATACATTGTGTTGCTGACAACATTTTTTCTAACAGCTCTTACTCTAAACTCCCTATCGAATCGTAAATCGATAGTTGGCGTGCTAACAACGAACGCATTGCGTATACATAAACGATTCTATTTAACTGTTTCCTATTTGGCACAAGCTTTATTGATACTTTTTAGTTCCGCAAAATATTAAAAACAACTAGTTTCGATACACTACTGCGGGTGCGATTCGGTATTGAGTAATTTAGGTGCGTTTTTTTTTATTGAGTTCATGTTAATCTAGTGTCTTACTAGTTAGTACTATTATAAGTACGAAAGTTTGAGAGGCTATGTATATGAGTTTGTTACTCTTTGATATGTACGCTGAATGATGAAATTTCGCACAGATTTGTAGCCAGAATTAACACTTAGGCTACTATATATGGTGGAAAAAACCAATGGGATAGACAGATTTCATTTAAATACGCAAACGAAGTCGCCGGGAACATCTAGTACAACATAAATCTTAAAACTCAGGCTAGGGATTACCGATTCGACATACTAGTACAATTGAGTAATTTCAGTGAGTTCTTGTACCGTTGACAGTAAAACAACTCGGAGTCGTTAACGACGAGCCAACGACCGTTGTGCTAAGTTACTGTCGACACGCCGCATTAAAATACGGCACCTACTTGATGGGTGCGGAGCGGTACGTGCATTATTGAGATAGGTTTCTAATACATTTTATCAGTATATGAAATTTATCGGCGAATTTGAAGTAATATGTGACTGTACTTGAGACCGCCACGACGCTTTCACTGCATTGTCAGATTACTTTAAAAAAATGTAGGTACATGTGTACTAGATCTCCCGTTTTTGTATAATATTTCATTTAAAAAAATATG
Source organism: Phengaris alcon alcon (assembly GCA_037179445.1). Lineage (NCBI taxonomy): Eukaryota > Metazoa > Arthropoda > Insecta > Lepidoptera > Lycaenidae > Phengaris > Phengaris alcon. The sequence goes on from JAYRCH010000354.1 coordinate 1,245,562, forward strand.
CTCTGCTGAAATTCAAAAACTGAAATTCAATGACAGTTGTTACAAACACAATGTATCTACATCATGTAGATACATTGTGTTTTTTAACTGGAATTTAATCAAGATGATGGTTATCTTCCTATCACTATTATAAATGTGAGAGTTTGTGAACATGTATGGATGGATGGATGTTTGTTACTCCTTTTCGCAAAAAATAATAAACTCATTTTGATGAAATTTGGTATGGTAGTAGTTTGAACTCTGTATTAACACGCAGGCTACTTATTATTTGAAGTCTGGATTAACACATATTTTCCCGTAAAAGTGACCCTACAGTGACCCAGTGCAATACTGTATCTATGCGAGCAAAGCCGCGGGAAAAAGCTTAAATTTATAAACTTATCCTAATTTAATATTTTAATCATAATAATTGAGACATTTATCTATCTTTTGTTTTCTCTTTTACCCAACAAAATATAATATCATCAAGGGTTTATGTCTTTATAGTACATTTAATTAAAATTTTAATTAACGACAATTGATTTGTAAGTGATTGGCGATAGTCGTTTTATGCTGGTATTAAACAATTCTCTTAATTACCCGATAACCTGCTTAAAAGATGACTTTTAATTGAATGTAAAGGCCATTAAAATGCTCCGATTTCTGGGCGATACCTTCAGACACAAGCGTCAAAGTTGCGACGAAATTTTAGACCCACGATAAGGTGTAAGATTCTATCTTATGTATTCAAATGCGAGGCTCGGAGCGGGCCTGATAACACGTACGGGTACTTAGATACTAATTTTACGAGACATTTGGAAGTAACTGCCTTCGACCTCCGCACAGATCTAAAGTATAAGGAAAGCGCCGCCTGCCGCGGGCTATGTTTACTCGAAATGTGTTTCTTTATGCCGAAAATAGGGCATTATTATTGTATAATATAGAAATACATACAGTGTATTCGATAGCAGTATATTAAAAATATTACGTAGGTATCAATGTTTCATCCTATTAACTAACCGCCTTAGACCAAATAAAAAAGTTAAGACAGAATTCTGCAAAACACACAGTAATGTCAGTCTAAACTACGCCTTACCTTGTAATGCGTAGCTGCCTCGGTGGTGTAATTTTTATATAATATGTAGTGAGTACACGCGCACTATATACAAAAAATAAGGCCTCCGTTTTTGTTTAGCAAAACTCTGTCTTCACTTATTCAATTAGTCTGAGTGAACCGAAACATGAAAAATATACTTTGTGCACCTACTTTTTAAAGTAGGTTAGATTAGTTCTAAAATGTAAAATAAAGGAAAGCTTCATTAACACGCCCACAGACAGTGATAATGAACTGTTGAGACTATGATGTAGTTATAGTACATATTGTACTTTATTTTATTTTCATATATTCCTACGACAATAATTTTAATAATATAAATAAGATGTGAAGACTGCATACGTTGCCAAAGTAATTAAGTTTCATAAGCTATATTTGGTCTTTAATTTACCTCTTAATTGTATATTATAATCTTTGCATCACCACCGGTATTTGTCAGGCTGCATTTCTTTGGAAATTATTAACAGATAATAAACTGATTTTATGTTTTCTTTTAATGCTGGCTATCTGAGGGTCCGACGTGGCCTCAATAATGCCCTGTGTTAATGGACTCGCTTGTCTCACTTGTGTGCGTGAATGTACACTACCAATAAAAGCAAGTATGGATAGATAGCCTTTCTGTTAAATATACAATAATATTATAAAAAGGAAAGATTTGTTTGTTTTTATGTTAGTTTGTTTGCATTGAATATGCTACGAAACTTATTTACCGATTTTGATGATATTTGGCACAGGTATAGAGTAGATCATAGAGACCAAAGGGAAGGACATAGGCTACTTTTTATTGCGGCAAAATGTACGGTCCTGCGGGATTTTCCTTTGCGAGCAACATCTTGTACTTTAAAGCCAATAATTGCAAACGGAAGATTCCTTAGACTTTGAACTAAATTTAATTTCGTAAAAGCTTAAAACACTTAGTAGATTATGTACTATTTAAACATGGCCGATAATGATAAAACATACTGATAAGTTCTCTAAAGCTTTGAAAACTACACAGTGGCCATTATTAGCTTTTGATAAGGAAGCGAAAGGATGTAGAGTACAAAGAACGCTGATAAGATACTTTATGTGTAGGGCTTTTGAATCTTAAGCCATGTTTTATATAAAATCGTGGATAAATCATACTTTGGTATCTGTTAGCTAAAAAATAAGTACTTTTACACAAAATAACAAGTACATAGAACCTACTAAGCTTTTTCATGTAAAATAAAATTGCGCCATTTTCGTAAAAAGCTTGTTAATCTTTTTAATTTCGTCAGCTGTTTTAAATGTTCGAGCCTCCCCTTTTATGTCGAATATCAAAAATCCTGTCCATAAAATTATCACAAAAATAACACGGTTTTACTGAGTGTGTAATTTTAACACCCACATCGCTTTAAATATTCCCTAGCCACGCGTTTCGCCGTTTACCACATAATAGGTTTTACAAACTTTTAATTAATATTACGACTGGCCACCTAACTTAATATAAATTATCACGTTATAAAATAACCCTTAAAGTCACGTTGGTATTTTATTCAAAATAAGGTTTATTTTAGTGCGCCACCTTAAAATTTGTACATAAATTTGTTAAATTACAAAAAATACATTTGAAGAAAATAATGAATGAATCATATAAATAAATGTATGATCCATTAATTATTTTCATTTTCATAAATCATAATCCAGCGGATTAAGATCGGGACTAGACGACGGCCAGTCGTCAGCTCTGATGAAGTCCAATTAATAAATAAGTTATCGTCGTAATGAAAAATAAAAAAGGGCTATAGGCAAAAAACTGAATCTAAATCGGAGGCTGATCGGAGGATCGGAAGAGGTTGGCAGCATTGCCTCGCTGTTTTGTCAGACTGATACGTTGGCCGAGGTAAGCGCCAGCCATTAAGGGTATCGCCGATGGATTCACATTTCCGTCATTTGATGTATTTCACGAATTTAGATTTTGAAATACCTAATGCAACTGTTAGTGGGTTTTGCGGTTGCAAAATTTACTAACTGTCCCATGAAAAAATATTATATAATAATCTTAAGCATGACTATAAAATATCTGTATAAGTAACAAGTAATGTATTGAATTTCAAAGATAGCTAAAGTGTAAAATATTTTTCATATTTTAGTATCTATCAATTTAAGACACAAGATTTACATCAACAATTAGGTTTTAAATAAGCGGCAAAATATAGTCAATTGTAAACACTCTTAAAGCTATCCTATATTTAATGTACCACAAAGTGTACCATGAAAGTGACTCAATACATAGCATTAGGTGAATTACCTCGCCCGCGACGTCGCGTCGGGGTTAATACGCTTATTAATGCTTTATTTAAACCGAGTAAATTATTGCCCAGCTTTGTTATTCTTCTAACATCTTATGATTCAGTGCCGGCTTAGCCACCTCGCAATAGGATCTTGAAAAACAACCAGCTATTTTGACAAGCGGCCTTTACAAGCAGGTCGTAAACGCGCCGGGCTCCAAGCGAAATCTATCCCTATCCCATCAAGATAAAATCAATTTCACGTCATCGCCACTCGTGAAAATGTGTGATTATTTCATTAGCTACGCTAGACCTTAATTTTAATTTAAAATGAGCTTTTTATAGACGACTCTCCGTAGAGAAACAATTTTTCATAAATGATGAGGCGGCACCGATTGTATGTAATGGATAAACATTTTAAAGAAAAATTCCAGGGTTCGGAAAATTTCGGCACGGCGACGTGGAACTAATTGCTTTACATCGTATTTATAATAATTTTTTAACATTATTGGCTGGTACACAAAGAAGTGCCTAATTTATCTACGTAAAATATACACCTAAACTAATTAAAGTGCAGGGGCTGAACCAAAAAATACTAAATAATTTTGGCGAGAGTTTGGAGCGTGGAATTTAATTTAAGGCCTTAGGTAAGCCGATTTGTAATTGAATCAAAGTCGGCGACAACTTTGGTCGGGGTGAGACGCAGGTGCTTGTAATGATTTAATTTTGGCTGAATCGTTTTCCCGACGTACTATAAGCACTTATTAGCTCTTGAACACTGAAATGAGACTGAGATTTCGTCTGCTATATTTAAAATAAACATACGATACTCGTATACTTCCCTTTTTATCTTTATTGCAACATATATAATTTTCCAGCTCAATTTATGTCGGTTACAGGTTAGTAAATTTGGATTTTTCAGTCAACGAGCCTGAAATTGAAATAATTAGGTCTCCTCTGTCAATTATAAGCTTTGAAGATACGATATTGAATAAATTATATTTCAGCACAACCAAAAATACTTATTAGGAGTATACAATACTTGATATAAAAATTGAAAAAAGTTATCAAGCTTACTTTTCGCATCTCAAAACCCATAGGTATTTTAAAGTATCAGTAGAGATTATCCTAACCTACGCTGATACTGGGCAAAAGTTGAACCCCTTTTCAAGCTCACTTTGTTATACATATTTCTTTTAAAAGGTCTATAAGGTATGAATCAAACCTTTGCCTACAGCTCTACACATTTAATAATATGATCACGTATAAAATAAATTGATTAAAATTAGAGTATTTTAAACAAAACTAAATGTACAAATACCTCCTATAGCTAAAAAAACCTTTACCTCTGCATTTACATACTAATGTAGTCGAGCTCTCGCTGTAAATATTTTGCTAGAGTTTACGCAACTTGTATTGTCAACTGAGGGCAATTGGAGCAACATAAAAATGCAATAAAATTGGATCGTAAAAAGATCAGTACTGAAGTACGTTTTTTAGCTGATATCGCGTGTTCGGTTTTATGTATTTTTAATTGTTTTATTATCGTTATACTGCATTTATATGTATGTATCTCATATCCTTTCATTACAATAAGCACTTTAATTATAGAATTAAAGTGCATAATTTAATGAAACTTATAGAAATTCAAAGGATATTCTAATAGAAATAACAAAAGTTTTGAGATTTTATTATTTTATTATGATTCCAATGCCACTCAAACTTTTTCTAAGTTTTTTCTTGAGATGTGTAATATTTTCTGTGCTTTTGTTTTTATACAAAAGTTAATGATGAAACATTATATTTCATGTTTCTTGGTATGATTTCTTAAGTCCTGAATTAAGATATCTGAAAATACTAATTAATTTTTTTATTTCTTAGCGCCTTTTTGATTGATGATAACTTTCACTCTCATAACAGAGCTCATTTATAATAATCGGTTAATTTATAGGCTTCATTCTCATCATGGAAGTTAATCTGTATAGCAATTTCAATGAATGAATTGTGACACTAACACAATTACTCCGTCCAATGTTTAGATCTATTTTGGATGATCGTTCCTTCATATGCTTATACAAGATCCAATAGTGGGCTGCCGTATATCACAGGTCAACCCCTAACATATTTTACTATATCCGCAACAGAATAGTCTTAAAATGAATCCTATTGTCATCACGGAAGGACTTCATTTGTATATCGGCGTAAAGGGATATAAGCCGATTGGAATAGGATTATTGCTGTATCGATTAGTGGCCCGGAGCCGATTCAACGGATTCTATTTACGTTGTTTACCTATTTATAGACCACGTTTCCACTCCCTACCTGCATTCGTACCGCCGTAACTATTTTAATAAAAAAAATGATTATGAGCTCAGCTGATTTATAGTTCGATTTTTAATTTTGTTCACATTTGAACATAAATTTTTCGCTCCAGCTGATTCTATTAATTATTTTGGTTTTTTTGTATTTATAATCGTGTTCTTTACGTGTCCTATGAACCAGAGATATTTGTTGGATTCCCCGTATAAAGAGAGGTTCAATTATATTTCTTTTTCTCCAACGATAACGTAGCGCATGGAGTTAAAACCTTAAATTGGAATATGCATTTATTAACCCCTTCAAATTATAATATTGTGGGGTAAAGTAATTGCGATGACATGTACAAGTTTATCAGGTGAGAAGAGTCTGGGAGCATCACACGTGCTAACAAATTTAGTGCCCATAACATCGGGAACAGCCCATCTTTCTTTTTAACGATCGCCCAGAATTGTTTATCGTTAGTATAAAAACTAAGCGCCAACTCCGTGATGTCCCGTGATAGAAATTGAGCAATTTCTGTTATGGTTAGCACTTTCAGAAATTATTTATCTTATTCTATCTTATATATTACTTATCTTTTAAATTTCAATTACTTGTAGAAATAAATAATCCTACTACTATTATAAATACGAAAGTTTGTGAGGATGGAAATAGATGGATGGATGGGTGAATGGAATTTGATGTAATTTGGTACGATAGTAGCTTAGGCTTTGTATTACATTTACTTTGTGTTTGTATTATTCGTAAAATATAGGATACATTTTATCCTCAAAAAGTACAGTGTTCCTGTGGGGTATTGTATTTACGCGGGCAAGCCGCGGGCAAAAGCTAGTTATGAATAAGTAAGTACATTTCAGACTTTACAACCGAGTAACATCACACTCAAATATCTATTAATTGGTTATGACGAAAGAGTGAGTGAGAATTAAAGTTCAATACAAGCTTTGGCCCAGATATTTAAGTGCCGGCGGACATTAAAAAATTCTATAACGTTGGTACTATAGCAGGGGAGGTCAATCTTAGCATTTTAAAGCAACACAAAACTGCGCATATTCAATGTAAAATATAAGGTAAAAGTCAATTTAATTTTTCACGGTGCTATTTATTAAATATATGTAATACATTAAGATAACTTATGCAATTTCATGAATAAGTTATAAGATATATTTATTGATATTAAATTAATATTTTATATCCACCAATAACACATTTTAGAATTTTAAAGGCCAATAAAACTGTTGTAGCATGTTATTTAATGCAACCATACTATGTATACCTATTATTTAGTAGGTATTTTAAAATGATTGTTATTTTAATAATATTTAAATTTAATTGGCGTCGATACAAGCTTAAAGACAGTAAATATTAAAGTTATAAATATATCGCGTTTTATTCCATGAATAATTTTATTCAGTGACAGTTTTTCACATTAGGTAGGTGACAGTTTTGTGCTTGTAACACAAAAAATAACCTATCTACCTAGAAATATAGAGATTGTAACTTCAACTGCCTACATTTTTACACAACTTTTAAATTTTAAACAAGCTACCTACCCAATATGACACGACATGGCATTAATTCTTTACTTAATATAATATTTCGGCGGGATAGTGTCAGTAAGGCCTTGGAATAATATAAATGTTGTTTCCTTGTCTGGTTAGGACAATGCAAGCTCATAAACTGATTGTCTAACACGAAAGATAATCCATGCGTCGGATGGGCATGTAAAATTCGGTCCTGCGCCTGATCTCCCGCCAGTCTCGGTTAACCGTCCTACTGGGCTACGAGAGTAAATCAAGAGAGAGTGCTCGTGTGTATTGAGTGGTAGTGTGGTTATGTGGGTAGCTAGTGTGGTTTCAACGAAATCGGACACTGTCACAGAAATCGGTGTGGCAGTTATTTTTCCATCATATAAGAATACATCCTTAAGAGCCTATAATTTATGTCAAAATTAGGAATTATTCTCAATTGCCGTAGAAATTCGGTATCTACTATCACGTAAACTTGTGGGTTGTTACGCAACGTACATTATCAACGCTCGTAAAATATTTGAGTTACTGATACCATTGACGTTTAATGCCAAACAATCGGTGAGGCAGGCGCCCGCGGACACACGCCTACCACAAACACACGGAAAACTGTTTATATGTAGCTATAATAGGTATAGACTATAGGTATACTTGAAGAAAGACAACGCTGGAAGAAGTTCACGAAATATCAGTTTTAGTTAACACTTACTTAATCTAAAAAATAAACCTCCTAATTGAATAGAATCTAAAGTAACGAAAAATCTTCCTTGGTTTGTTTTGGGTTTTAGGTCTAGGTATCCTAAAGTGAATTGAAAAAGTACAAACAACTAAATTCTGTTAATCACTGTTTTGGTTAGAAGCCAGCTTATATGGTTACAAGTCTTAATCATTATTATTGCAGAACACGGGTAATATATTTTTATTTTTAATAATACACAGTAATTTTATATAGGCATATTAAAATGTCTAAGATTCCCAGACGGGCACGTTGTTTTTAGCATACGAAATAAGTCGCATATTAATCAGTACAAGCCCTTCTGGGAAACCTGCAGGGGAATCCAGTCTGAATGCTGATTTCACTTGTCAGACTTCATAGAAGTGCAACAATGTTACATTCTCAAGAGAATCGAGCTGTGGAGTATATATTTTTAGCGAACTATAAAAGGAGTCGTCTTGATACGGCCCAGATATTTTAATGTCTTTGGATCACGTAATACAAGTAACCTATATTTAACTACGATGTCTTTGACTTTACGTTGTGTTTACAAATAAATTGTTTCGAAAAGAACAAGGTTCCGGTCCTTAATATTTATACAGCATCACGTAAATAAAAGACCTGAATATTATTGCGGTTGTAAAACTCTTAAAAATGTATGAATTATTATAAAAATTAATCATTACTTTAATTTTATTAGCTGTAAATCCTTTCAAAATATATACGACCGCCATTAAAATAACACTTTAACACGGCATATATCTATTAAAACACAATAAAACCAATTTGCCACTATTTAGAATGACCCGGCCCGCTTATTGATGTTTACTAGAGGATGATAAACTCTTCGGTCCGACAATAAAAAGTTTTGTTACCATTTTATGATAACAATTACGACCAATAAAAGATTATATGACGCTGCGATTCACGCGCCCGCGGCCTTGTCAACAGTCCTCTATTTGTGGCCAGCTGATGTTGTTTAACACATTAATTTACGCAAGAAACCGTCGTAGGTTATGGTGATCTTACACGGGAAAATAATAACGACAACACAATTTTATAGCAACGAAGTGGTTGCTAAAGTTTCCGCTGTGGGCCACTTTATAATTTAACATCCATTACAATATTGGCCAATAAAATCGTTTATGCCGTCAATGACAAAGATTTTTATCTTATTAGGCATAGATTTACCGTTTCAATTACCGCATTTGGCCGACAGAGTATAGCGCCGACTCCAACGGCATTTAAAGTGATTAATAAGTTATAAAGCCTATTTGAAAGTTTCTACGGTTTTTATTCGCCGTTCAATGAAACAGAGATTAATCGGACAGGCTTTTAAAGTGTTTTATTAAAGTTTTACGACTGTTCTCGGAATCTTATCTGATTTCATACAATTTATCTGGCGATTAACATTAAAAAAGTTAATTGAAGATATAGTTTTCTCTATTTAAGGCTGATATCATAAATCAGTGATCGATATGTGTCTAACTATTAAGTTATTTTTTTAAGTTAATTCCCCCACACCGATTTCGGTGACGGTGGCCGGTTTCATTGAAACCAGGCCAGTTACGCAGTTATTTTATAGTGCCCAAGTGTGTGCGCAGTACCCAGTGGGACGGATAACTGAGACGACTGGTGAGAGATCAGGCGCAGGTCCGACTTTTTACATGCCCATCCGACGCATGGATCATCTTTCTTGTCAGACAATCACCTGATCACCTGATCAGAGCCTGCATTGTCCTAACCAAACTTGGAACCTACATTTTTGTCGTTCCAAAGCGGGAATCGAACCCACGACCTCCGAGTCGAGAGCCAAGCTCTAACCACTAGACGACGGAAGCTGGTCTAATTATTATACAAATTAAATTAGATAGAATCATAGGTAGATATGGTAGATATTTATGGTAGATATGGTAATATTAAAAAACGGTAATAATAAGACTTATATTTTAATATTTTTTTTATATTATGTACCTACATAATATTATGTTTAAAATTTAGAAATAGAAATGAAAAAAAAATGTAATGAAGCATTATATATGCTTCATTACATTTTTTTCTGATTTCTGTATGATTACGTATTTGTATTAATATGATTCAAGATGTGACATATGTCACATCTTGTAGGGAAATAAAATAGAACAGAACTTAAAAAACCACACAAGAGCGAGTACAGCTCGCACATCGAATGTTCTGTACGCAGTAGGATCATCATAAATAGTTCAGGAATCGAGTCTCACAGTTTTTGTCGAGCCTCAAAATGGGTAATGGAGGTATATGGAGAAGCTGTTATTTTTTACATTTTTCTAAAGTTTTTAACTTATAAGGGTTTTGTTTTTCCTCTTGTGGTACCTACGGAACCTTAAAAATTTGTTATCGTACAGAGAGATAGGCACGAATCCACTGTCAAATAATGGCCCTTAAAATAAAAATAAAGTTATGTTAAAAATTATAACTTCTAACTCCACGATTTTTGGGCTAGCAAATTAACTTACAACTTATAAAAATAATATAATTGATTTTAACTTTTTAGACCAATATTTTAGAAATTATAAAATGAGAAAGAAATATTGTTAATTACCGGAATGTAATTTTCCTGATGTAACTTTCCCACCTACCCAACTTACGTAACCGTCGTTACGTAACCAACGGAGCCTTAAGGGACTAATTTGTAGTGTAGTTACCAGTTATCTACGATCAGGCCCTTCGTAACGACGGGGATAAAGTGGATACCGAACAACAATGAGACAGAACTCTTTGTTCAGCTTAAATAATATCATACAATGTACGGCCTATATTCGGAATACAAACACATTGTCAGGAAAATGTATTCTACTAGATAATGCCCGCGACTTCGTGCGCGCAAAAACCCGAGGAACCGTACATTTTGCCACCGAAAAACTAGTCCTGTATGTCCAGTTCCGCTGTCTACTCAACATCTGTGCCAAATTTCATGATGACCGCTTAAGTAGTTTTTACGTGAAAGAGCAACAACGAAACAAACAAACTCACTTTTACATTTAAAATATTAGTAAGGATTATAGAGAATAGAGACCGTTAGACTAGAATTACTTTTCGCTAGGATTTAACAAAATTCTACAAATTTATTTTATTTTTGATTACTTACTCACATTAATACAGATATAAAATTGTGTTAGCTCTATTTTTACATTAGTTACATAAATACAGTTGGCATGAAAATTTTAATTATCTAGTTAATGGCTGACAAGCAAAGATAAATCTGCAAAAATATTATAAACATTATTGTTTAAGCTGCTAATACCAATTTCCTGAGACCATAATCGTGTTAAAACATGAATTATACTCAAAATAACACAAATTTATATAATATGGCGATGTGACATGCCGTTTAAAAGGCATTTACTGTACTAAAGGGGTTGAGAGCGTGTCAAAATTTCGCATAGAAATGCACCCAATTTGGCGAATAAGATGAGGGTTACAATTTGCCTGAAGTTATCTCTGCATCCCATCTGCATTGTTGTACTGACCACAAAAAAATATCTGCCTATTTTTAAAACATGAATAAATATACCTACCTACAGTCATACAAAAATTGAAAGTAGATTCAATGGATAAATACTAATACTTTTGTAATATTTTATAAAACTAACTAAGTAATTTGCAACTAACAATATCTTGGTAATATTATTTTAAGCTCAATCAATTACCATAAAAACTAAATAAACGGATCAATAATGAAGTATTTACAACATTAATATTAACACAAACCGCGCTGTGTCGACAGGACGTAGAGTACGCGGATATACGCTCTACCATCTGCATGTTATCACCTTTATTTGTGGATATAAAGTTATGATAGCGCTATTTTAGTTCTAGTTATAATTTACCTTTCGCATTATTATGTTTATTTTCCTATTTACTCACGCCTATATGACTTATAATACCTTTCAATTAATTTGGAAATAGTCGTAAGTGTAACTGATAGTTTCTGCTAGAAATGATTAATTTTAAATACAAATTTTAATGCTTAGATTGAAGTATATTTTTCTATTTACATAACTTGGAAAGTAATTTACCTGTACTTTATTACGTTTAAATTTGTTTTTATGTATATAAAATTAATTGGTATCAAAATTTTAAATAACTTTTTCTCTGACTTTACATAATTTGATATTCAGTCGTCGCGCCCCAGCTACATTTCATACAGAACAGACCTCTATCTATCTATCTACATAATATATAACTCATTATATTAAACAGTAGTATGAATGCTTCCTAGTACGAGTAGGTAATCAAAGGAATGATAAAGTTAGTAATAAAAGAAATGAACTAACATTTTATTTAATCGCTAACTAGGTAGGACATAATCTGATTTTGATAAAGGACAATTTTACTGTCACTAACAAAAAAATGTAGGAATTACATTTCCAGGTTGAAAAAGAAGTTGAAAATATTAATTTACTTTCTACAAGATGTGTAAAAAATAGCGTGTTTATGTAAGGGCTCGTGGCTGTACTTGAATATACATCTCAACAGAATGAGGATTACGTACCTCGTAGGTAATATAATGCAGGCTACGTCGTGTACCGTGTTTAGGGTCGGGTCCCTTCGAGTGCGGTTGCATAACTTTATTTCTAGATTAACATAATTAGAAAAGCCATTCGCCAAACGACCCAGGCTTCAGTCGACGGACGGAATGTTTACTAATTACTTAATGGCTGCCTAAAATATTCTACGTTTACACCTCCCTAAATCCTCCATGAAACATGTATTAAATTGTCCCGTTTAAGGATATTTTGTTGTTGTTTTGTGCCGAAAATTCAGCAAGTGTAGAGTCATGTGAATGATTTCTATGTCATTTTAAATTATAATTTAGTTAATATCGATTAAAAAACAAAAATTTAAGATGCTTCTCTGGTTTCTAATTACCTATTTATGTGCTACAAATGATGAACAACGATATTCTCATTATTATATATATGTACAAAAATGTTATGTCCATAATATAACTAAGTATAACTCATGCAGCATAATGTCTTATTATACTATGCTATAGCATAAGAATGGGAACTATCGAATGATATCGATATGAAGTCCAAGTAAAATATAAAATTGGCACGTAGGCAACACATCTGTGGACCCTTCGAAGGCTAGAACTCTCGATCGAAGTTTGCCCATTTTAAGGGGACGGCTTGGAGTAAAATTTACGACGTACTTTTTGGTTCCTCCCAATTTCATATCAAGAGATACAAACTTTCTTCATTATGAAATAATGCCTGAATATTAAGTTTTTATTTATTTTTTACTTGGGGAAAAATGCCAACGATTTTTGTATTGTATTTCGCTGTAAAGTTTTATATTTTTAATAATATGATAATGGTAAGTACTTTGTGATACTCTACATACGTAGTATACTCTACATACGTAATATAAAATTATATAAAATTATTTATTTATTATTTCCTTAACGCAAATAATTTGAATTGAGATGCTCAGACAAAATTCGAAGTTAGGTTTTTTTTAAGTAGCATCTGTTTCCTTTACCTTTATGCATAGAATTAAATTAAAACTCAATTTTATAATTCAATAAAAAATATTATTCATATTTTTTGCAACTGCTGTAAAAAATAGTCGCGGCGTAGCAGCTCGTAGCACTATAGTAGCGGCGTAGCACTGCTGCTGCTGACGACCTCTGTGGCTCAGTGGTTAGCGCGTCGGTGCTCGATCTGGAGGACATGGGATCGAATCCCACCAAGGAACAAAAAATTCTGTGTTCCAGGGTCATGGATGTTTATTAAAATAAATATTATTATTGTGTATAATAATATAATAAAAATCTTAAATATATGTTTAAATATAATACCACTAAATATAATATTTCCGTTATATATAATTTCCTCGAGAACTTAGCACGGAACCGTGATGTGAAAGTTTCCATAGATTATTTATTATAAAAAGTAATATTTAGAGTATATAATATTGTATTGAATGTTATTCTTGGAATAATAATCGTGGAATATAAATAAATTATTATGAGAGTATACTCGAAGTTTGCGTTTGTATCTATGCAAATTACATCTTCTAAGAAATTATATTTTATCTTTGACCTTTTATATGATTAAAACTTAATATCAACCTGTTGTTTACTTTTAATCTAAATTAAAATCAAAATCCAAAGTATTTTCTCATGGGCTGAACAGTAAATTGTTTTACATAAAGCGAGATTAGGCGGACCCCTGATTTGATAGGATAGTGGGCATCAGGTGTCACAACTGATCTTTAGAGCGATATTATCTTCGACATATTTTTCAGAGTGGGGTCGGGACGGAAACTCTTCCCGCTCGGAATAAATTATATCCATATCGATTTCCATACGCGGTTCTCTATATTCTATATGTAAGAGGATAATAACACAATGATTCTATAATAATTACTCTTTTTTGCACATACGTGTTTCATTTGGAATAATTTAGATCCCGTAGAAGTTGATATTTTTGAAAATTCAACCCCTAGGAACTAGCCCTTGGGGTGTGCATTTTTCTTTAAAAATATTATAAAAGGATCTTCATCCTTTTATATAACCAAATATCAACACAATCCGATAAGTTGTTTGAGTCGTTCATCAGTCAGCAACAGTTGCTTTCTTTACCTATAATATTGTATAAATTCTTATTTCAGAATGTTGAATTTTTTAAATATATTTGTTATGGTCCTTGGAGCCATAACTATAAGTTAGAAATGCAAATCACGTCAAAATTATCTCTTATCTCACTTGAATTTTATATAATATGTAGTTGCTGTAAATATAATGAGAAAATATAGTAGATAGGTATAATTTTCGAGCTTGTCGGCTTAAAATTTTGAGAATGTGGTCACCATAGATTCAATAATAAATAAGATAATACAAAATCTACTTATTAGTAAGTATATAAATTGGTTCAAATAATTTTAACACTCATTATTTCTAAACTTTGTGTACATTTTTAATTTAAAATATTTTACATATTATGTATATTAAATCAAGAAAAATAACATTCTGATCATAAATAACCTTAAATCCACGAAACAATTTTCATTGTTGGAGCAAGTTATTATACATTCATGATATTCAAAGAGCCTTTTCAACAAATCTCGCGTGAGATAGGAAAGCGATAAATTTCATATTTTATATAGCGATGAACTACGTGTTTTATTTTTTATCATGAGCTATCTTTCAATGCCTTATATCAATTAATAATTATAATTTAACATGCCTACCTCTAAAGATTTTTTTATTTAAAAATAAAGGGATCAAAAATGCACCGATGTATTATGTAAAATGCTTATTTTTTATCACCAGGTTATTGAAGACCGGAGAGTATTCAAAAACCATATATATTTCTAGGTACCATACCAACCATACCATGCCATAGGAACCATATATATTTATAGGTCTATTTATATAGACCAGCCACTTAAATATGTATTATGGTGACTCCGTAACCTTGAAATTATATGTAATTTGTGCATTTATGCGAAAATACTTATTACAACAATTTATTTTAAGATATACCTAGTTTTACAGAGGTAAGACTATGATAATAAGAAAAAGGTATTCAATGTCTTAAATAAATTAGCAATTATTTTAACAAACTTTTTATAAAAACAACATAACGATAAACTGTATGTTTATATATGTTGTAGGCTGTATTTTATAGGATGGGATGCGATTAATAATTTATGATATGGAGTAGGAATAGCAAGGAAATATCCTTGCTATTCCTACTCCATATCATTACAAATATTGATTGTCTTATGCTAAAGCGCATAATGCTGCGACATTTAAATACCCTTTTCAATTCGGGAGTCCTTTTGCCCGGGGCTTTGACCGGACTCGAACGAGGACGTCTAGACGATACGCACTTGAAACTGCAGAGGGCACGATTTCCAGACAGGCACAACACAAATACAAACTATACCTATGTCTTCAGTTCGGTACTAAGGTGACTGCACTATGCCAACAAAGCGGTTGGCGAGATTATCATATTAATAACGTAAAGCAAAAATGTTCAGTGCAGTTTTACGAGAATAGTGCATCGGAGAAGTATGAAACTTGGCCGGTAAATTAAAGTTTAGGTGTAAGAAGGTGTACAGAAAACTAATATATTTTTTAAATGATGCTTATAAATACAACAACAAACACTATCTCAGATTATTAACACACGCCACAGTACGTTTCATAGATACAATTTTGTTACTCGGTGAAGTTTATCTATCAATCTATCACAACTTATTTTTTAAAAGAGGCAAAAGAACCCTTATAAGTTTAAACTTCAAAAAAATATATGAATTATTATGGGCGTATGTTTTTTCTTCAAAATGTCAGGCAGGTCCTAACAACTTAAAAATATATAATGCTTTATAAGTTAATTTTACAATATATTTTTTCGTAAAATATTGAGAATTGTGTACGCACCTGCACATTAATTTTTCTGAAAAATAAGTGTAACTGAACTTTAAAGTTATGTCTATCACAAATGTTTAAAAATGAAAACACAGTTCCAATTTTACTGTGTTATGTATAAATTGTTAAATTATAGAAAAATAGGGTGTGATCTACCCTTCTGCATTTTATATATCGTACCCTGCGTCTTATGGGCACACAAGTAGGTACATTACCTTCTGCTTACTAAGTGTGATTTCGTTAAAAAATATTCGTTTATTTCAAATAGCAATAATGTGTCTTATTTTGAGGGTACTGTATGAAGCATTCAATTAAAGTACATTCAAAATATGAAGTTATTGTTTAATTATTTGCAATACTTTATACAAAATATATGTATGACCAACTTTATATAAAAATAATATTAATTCCTGAAAGAAAACGTAGATACTTTTGAGAATTTTATATTGTCTTCCGTTAAAACCCTTGTAAATGTAAAAGGCTGACCGATTACCGACCGATATAAGGGCCTCTAATATTCTCCCGGTGAATGTATTCAAATTACACAGCATATAACTATGGAGTGTTTACTGCCGAAAAATCTACACAATATTTTGATCGAACAGAAAATTACACAACGGTTGTAAACTGTTTTATTTTGAGGAACGAATGAAGTAATATCTTTATTGAAGTTTAGAAAAAATGTATTTAATTATAGATTGATTCATTAAAATGCAGGTAAAATGCTTTTCCTTGTTAGGAAAAATTTGTAATCATCTCTACTGATCTCAAAATTTATTTTGCAAAGTAATTTTCCCGTCCCGTCTTCGGCAGCCGAATAAAAATAGCCAGCGTGTTAAATTAACTAGAGTTAGAAATAAAAACAAGTAATACTTTGCGCTGAAATGTATCAAACGTCACGCCCGCCAAGGCCGCTAAACAGCTGATCGTAGGTCAATGACATTATTTTTATATAATCGAGTCAAAGAGATATAGAAGCGAATGGAACAAATGTCCTTAGATATCTAAGGGCGGTCACACACTTAGATAAACCTCAAATGGGGAGATTCGTCATGATTATTACAATATTCGTTTTATTTGATTATTTAGTATTTATTTGGTTAATCACATAATATTATGTAGCTAATTTAGAGCTACTATCATGACATTTATAATATATAAATTGCTACTAATTAAACCCAAATAAATAAAAGTTACATAAAACTGGCTAAAAATATACGATGCGGCGAAGATTCAGGACGAAAAAGTCATTGTAAATATTTAGAGAGGCCAAGCTATTTCATAAAGCCACTTTGGGGCTGAAGTTAAGAAATAATGAAGTTTACAACCTGAATCTGAAGGGCAGGTGAGTATCGCTTCATCGCGGACGGACCTCAGTAATTGGAGGCTTTACGGGGGAGACTGGGCTTTGTAAGGGTCGATGCACACGTACAACTTTACATACCCATTATACATTACAATATAACAAACTATTTGTCGAATTTTAAACAAATTTTGTAAGTTATCATCGAAAATGAGTATTTAAAATGATGAAGTATAAACACAAAAAATAATTTATAATTGAAGTGTATAAAGTTATTTAAAAATAACTAGAGATTTATGCAACTATCATAGATTAAGTGAAACAAACACTCAATTTGCCTGTGTATTTTTTTTTATTAACTATTACCTATGCTAACTAATATAGGTATGTAGTTGATATTTAATGGAAGCTATTGAACGTAATATTATGCCTATAAGCTGGTTTGAGCTCTAGATACATACAAAGCACCTCCTTTTATAGATATTAAGGTATTCACTATCGCTGTCAATAAATTAAACATTTTATTATGAAAAGAACAAATAAATTTTATCGCTTTATAAACAACATAGCATGTCTTTTAAATATCGTAAAATGCACTAAAAATAATTACGTAAAGGTATTTTTGCTTTATGTACGTAACTACGTACGTAGGTAAGTAGTAACTAGCCAAAAGAAGTATATCTATATAAATATATAATTTAGTATGTATATCTAAATAATTATATCTACACTAGTAAACTATAAGTAGGTAAGCTTACAACAGTGTTTATTTGAAAGTTTTTGTAGTTAATATATCTGACAAGGTTTATGGTAGGCACTTGAAAGTTTTAATACTATTTTAACCTAACTTTATACCTACTAGCTTAATTAAATTCAGATTAGGTAATATGCTAGGCTAACTAACCTAACATATATTTAATTAATGACTTGATAAAATGTTTACTAGATTTATCCAATAGAGATTAAAAGCCTTAGGCTTCTGCATTACATTTATTTTTTATGTTTTATCACGTTATTATTTTTTATATATTTTTATACTAATACGAGTATAAGAGCAATCCTTTTCCCCTTTTGCTACGCGAGAAAATAATTTGCAGCTGTGAGGGACTTTCTCACAGGTAACTCTAGCGTGACTCTACCACTAATAAACCCTTTTTAAACGTACTTTTATGCAAGTAACTTATAATATTATTATCTTATACTATATTTGATAAGCTTTATATTAATATTTTCATATCAGTACCATTATTGTAATTGTTTGGGGCAATTAATAAATTAAGACACAGAAATAAAAATAATTTCTAATTAATATGGCAAACATTAAATATTTTTTACATGATATTTAAAATGCATGTCCAGTCAAAATTTCTGCTGCATGGAGATTTTAATTAAGTTATCATGTAACACAGGTAGAGTCTGCCGGTAGAGTATTCACATTTTAAAATATTGGATTTTATTTTACCTTATTGATCTGATTTTATAAAAAAACAATTAGTATTTAACATTTAAAAACATAGTGGTGGCCAAAGTTACAGGAATTAAGACCCAGAAACAGCGCCGGAGTTAGCTCTATTTGATATAGAACTGGAAATATCTAATATGGCTGCCAAACACGGCCTGATGTCCCCGCGCGCGCCGCACCCCGCCGCAGCCTAAAATATTATGCACCCAAAATCCATTGTCTGTTACCATGACAACGGCCCGCTCGATATCACGCTTTCGCAGATGTATTATCAATTATGAAGCTATCTCGCTCACTCGCTTGTAAGCCAGATGCTGCGTTCACCGGGTATCATCTCCCGTTCCTCTCGCATCGATGGCTGCGTGCCAACATTGTACGGTTAGCAAACGCAATACATTCAGTACAATATCCGAATTGTATCTTGTAAGAAACTTTTGTCAAATAAGATTTTATATGGTCCTATAATAATAAGATACACAAATTGGTTCTGCGGAACTTTGGTTTCACCTTTTACTTACTTAAACAAATATTATTTGCAGAAATCATAAACCTTTTACAATTTCATGCTGCTTTTATGACTTTTGTTCAGTTAAATTCTTATTCGGAAAATTAGCAGAATTGCCACGGAAAATACTTTCATATTAAGGAATCTTCAGCTTAAGTAACAAATTACAATAACAAATAGGTAGGTTAAACATACTATTGAAAAATCCAACTTACCAATAAAACCTATTTGATTTTTTTTAATACTGCAGAGAAGCTCAATTTTTTTAAATATTAATAATCAGTTATTCAGTTTCGGTATCTAGGACTCTTCTTTACTATTTTAAACACTAATCAAAACCACAGTATAAAATCACTATTAATTCAACCCCACAACTCAGGGGCAACTGCACAAATGACACCAGAAACAAATTTAGAAAGCCACATTCCCTTATTGGTCCCAAAATGGTCTATATACCTACAAACTTTCTCCTTTTTGTTACAATTATTTTACTTCCTGGTCTCACCTAAGGATCTCTGACTTTCTCTGCGCAATGAACCCATTGTTTACCCTTTATGCTCTTGTTTCTTTACAAGCTTTTTATCTTTTTGTCCCAAATTATGGGGACGTTTTATGACGTTATTATTTTTTCTTCAAAAAATGTTTTAAGTCTCTGTAGCTAGTTACTTTAAAGGAATTAGTTATAAATTCTGATTTTTGGTTTTTGCAACGTTACCTTTGAAAATTTTTGAGTAATGAAATAAATATATTTTACCTTTATAGTTGAGTTTTTAATAACTTTTGAAAGACTTTCGAAATGCTACAATACGTACGTAAGTTGATATATTCAGGAACGTTTAATCCTTCACAACTAAAAGTTTCTTGAAGGAGAATTTTCGGTAGAGTCGTAAACTTGTTTTCATGGTAAATCTTATTATCTGTGACCCTATAAATATTTGCTGACACTATAGTGCTGAACGTTTCATAATTTTTGTAAAAATATACTTTGTACAGTGTACAAAAAATGAAATAAAAGTACTTTATTTCCATGTAATATTTTGCATTTTAAAATATTTTTATTTTTTATTTTATAAATAGGTATTTTATACCTAGGACCTGTCCTAAGTGGTTCATTACTTTCTAAGTATTCACTATAATACTCCTAGCTACTCATACATAAGTTTTATGAGAGTAGCCCAATGAGCAACTTCCATTACTTTTAGGTATAATGGAGTAAAAAAATCTGCTGATCGGATATAAAGGTTTTGTGTAAAGAGCTTATGGATAATAACCCACATTATGAAACTGTTGGTTACGAAGCACTTAAATTTACGCCGCTTATAAGCGTCAGTTCACACCGAGACGCGACGCCACCTGACGTGGAGCTGCATTTTTAAGATAGCGATTCAAAACTGAACCTTATTCACTACGCTTAAAGATACACGTTTCGTTGCAAGAGTTCCATATTCGAGCTGAACCGGGCTACATAGCGTAGCTCTTGCAATGAACCCTGTATCTTCTTGTGTAGTGAAGAAAGATCATTTTTGAATCCCTATTTTAAATGGGCAGCACCGCGTCGCGTCACGTTTTGGTGTGAGCTGACCTTAACAATCTTGTTGGGTGAACCTTCCAAATGTCATAACTATTCTCGTCCAATACTAAATTCTAAACAGGTTCGTCTCATACATGTATTAGTTTAGTGAAAATTAAGCTGTATCTGATGGCAATAAAGATTAAAATCGTTATAAAGTTGTACAGTTTAACTAGATCTACTTTGTAGATACTGTATAGATATTAAGTATTTTCTATTCATATGTATAGCAAAATATTCTTTAAAAAAATTAAAGTTCATATTTCTACGTAGAAAACTATTGGCAATCTACATAGTTAATACTTTATCAAGTACTTTTGTGATACAAAAGAAAATACCTATACAAACTTCTATTTTGCAGAAATAAAATCATCAAAGAAATTTTAAGAAAAAATATTTAATTTTTTTCCTTACTACAAAATATAGTTATAAAAAATATGCAATACAAACAATAATGTAGAGCAAGGCCAATCCGATGTAGAGTTATATTAAGTAGCAAGAAGTTCAACGAATTTTACATAGATGGCGGTAGCGTCAGATTAAAAAAACCTCTCATCCTAATAAAAGTTACTATAAAAAGTATATTTTTTATACTTTTTATAGTAACTTTTATAGTAGGTATACCATATCTAGATATATTTCTGGATAGAAATGCCTTGAAAATATGTGTATTGTCATTTTACAGTAACATTCCTGATTATAATTAACTATCTAAATATTACAGTTATTTAACAAGTTTTGAGATCCTATATTATTTTATATTATATATAATTATAATAATTTTATTCTATTCAAAGATTTGTTTGCGTTACTCAAGCATGATTCTATTTCACTATATCAGTTATTTTTTATTACCCTCCTGAAAAAACTCGGGAATGAAAAGCCTAGCCTAGCCTTCCACTAGAAACTTTTTATTACCTTCTACTCTACTTGAGCTACATTTTCAGGGATTTCATTACTGTATGTAGTGTGTACCAACTCTATATTTTCCAAAATAAATTTATTTCATTGGATATTACGGACAAAAATCACTAAAAAAGATGGTTTATTAGTTTTATTAGAAAGTTAATCAATGAGTAGTTTTTTTTTTGGTGGATCAAAAATATTTATTCTTACTCCCTGAGGACGTTGATAGGCTTATAATCGTAAAAAGTTATCGGTTCAGTACAGGAAATGGCCGGGGCGCCTAACAACTACAGTATACATACTTGTACTATAAAAACTATGCCTATGTTGTTAAATTAAATAGTTTAGTGTACATACTTTTGATATTATGTCCCTATAGCCACCGCAAGTAGACACAGGTGTGTATTCACTTGGGTAGCACTGATGCCATGTAAAAATTACATCAGTGGACTTATTTCTTTAAAGTAATTACTACTTTTGTATGTTCCTAAATTCATTTGGATAACTTTTGTAAATATTTAACGTTGTTACAATAGAAAAATATACTTTTTAATACTTATGCATACTTACATCTTTGTATAATCTTTAGTCTCAAGTCTTGTATCACTTGCTTAAAAATAATAATTGATTAATCTATAACTTTTAAGGGTCATAAATTGTGTGTATGGAGCCTTAGTTTATCCACGTTAGTGAACCTATTTTTGCCGCATAGGCAAATAAAGTTTGACTATGGGCTTTGGCACTAAAGTAGCTTTTCCATCGCTTTAACATTAATTTTTCTTGCATTTATAGGGTATATAGTAATCTAAATGCGTCGATAACACGGCAGTGAAAAACTTATTTGTAAGCTTTTTTTTTGTATTGTCGCTTTTCGCAACATTTGCGGAATAAATTACTTATAGTACTTATGAAAATCTATTTTGTAAAAAAATTTGTAATATGATGAACATACTAGAATATAAAAACCTAAATTATTAAAATCTGGCGTTTAAAAAACTTTATACTTACAGGTGGCAAATAATGTTTATGTTCAAAGTACTAGCTCAGTCATGTTGTGTTTTTAGTTATGTACTTTGACCCTAAAATTTAGCATGTTATTCTACTCTAATAATATTAATGGAAAGGGATGAACCTAAAGGTTGCATTTATAAAGGTACATTACCTGAATATTTGTATCATTGAAAACTTTATATTTGTATCTCCGACGATGGTAGATTAGCTCCATGCCAGTTTTCTAATTCAGGTAATTACAAAGAAATGATACCAATAAGAGAATATTTATTTAATACACAACAAAATATAGTATGTTACGTGAAACATAATATATTAACAGGTAGTTAAATTCACTTTTGTATACACAATTTATTTACGATGTATAAAATCTCTCTCTCTCAAATTATCGACTAATTAGTACAATTTGTAACTCAGAGTAGCAATTAATTTACGCTACAATATACAATACATAAAAGAAGTAATGCTTGTAAAATATTATTACTGTAAAATATATTTATTTGTCTACGATCATTATCATCCACATTATGGATATCATTAACATATTCTACTCTTTATACGAATAACTACTCTTATTCTCTAAGCTCTCTAAGCTCTAAGCTTATTTCATACAAAAAAAATATCAGTCTTAATTAGCTCTATTATCTTTGAAATAGTTAATAGTGAATATTTTACAAAAGTTATTTTTATAACATAAATTCAACTAAATATTAAGCAAGTTGTCAGAAATAATAATTTATTAATATAATATACCTCTAAAAAGTGTTTATAAATTTCACATTTCCATATTTTAAAAATTTCGTAACAGTTAAGAAACAAAATTAGAATATGGAAATAAGTACTGTTAACAAGAAAAATCAAGAAGTCTTCTGGGGTCTTCAAAAATCTTCTGGAATCTTCAAGAATCTTAAGCAGTCTTGATGAAGAACCGTGGCTAGTGTCATCTTCTGTTACGTATACTAAAGGTATACCGGAAAGAATGAGGCACTCAGGATACATTCAGTATACGTACAGAAGGCGACGCGTTCTCTTCTTTTCTATCTTCGTGCTGGATCTGGAAAGTTTATTTCATATATTAGTTTATTGTTATATAAGTTAAGTTACACTTATTCTAATTGAAAATAATGTAATGAAATATTATTTATAAATTTTGTTCGCTATAAATTTATGAGTCTGTTAATTGGAATTTATCGTTTAAACTCAATTGCTTCGTTCAATATCTCAAGAGCTCACCGGTTGCTACTCGCCTTGCTCCTAGGCCCCAGCTGCCTCCGAACACCGCCTATAATATAAAACAAAACGATTTATACAACATCTTATTATCAAAAAGAAATGTTCTTGGCTCTTGCACACAAATGGGTATTTCGCAAACCCGCAAATTATTTACTCAAGTAAATAAATAGGAAACAATGAGAGTATTGTATTTCTAAACCAATGAGACCACTTTGCACAGGATTGGTTTGCGAAAATTATTTTTGCAAACGCAACCAGCAGATAAATAACCACCGCCTCACTGTCCTTTGAGACTGCAACAATAGACCAACGAAATATTGTCCCCGGCTATTGTTGCACGAGTATAAATTACAAAAGTGTCGTTTCGACCACTCGTAAAAAATAATAGAGAATTCTTTTCAACCCCACATTCTAAGGATAATTTACGATGCGATCGCACCGGTTAAAAATTTAGATTTTTTAAAATTGTACATTTTAAAAACATTGCGGCGTGCACGTGACTTACCGGTCGGTCAGCTGTTCGCTGTCAACACGCGAGCGGGCGGCGCGTGTGGCCGGCAGCAGCGTCGCAGGGCGTCTGTG
This sequence comes from Phengaris alcon alcon, assembly GCA_037179445.1. Lineage (NCBI taxonomy): Eukaryota > Metazoa > Arthropoda > Insecta > Lepidoptera > Lycaenidae > Phengaris > Phengaris alcon. The sequence continues at coordinate 1,270,467 of JAYRCH010000354.1, forward strand.
GGTCTGTGGCGGCGTCGCGGCGCGGCTCCCGAACGACGATCGATCGCGGCGCGCGCCGCCGTATAATCCCGATGCAAGATTTCATTACATACTCCATGATCGTTGTTATTTGCACCCCGTAATGTTTTTTGATAGTTTACTTAGGACTTTTCTACACCTCCCTACTTGTTGGTTATGTTAAGCTAGCGGAGCTTTTTAAGCGACGAATTTAATATCAATGTAAGATTCCTTACGTAGGTATATACTCCATAATTGTTTTTACTTGTTCCCGTAATGTTTTTCGATAGTTTACCTAGGACTTTTCTGTGTTTCGTTACTTGTTGGCTACACCAAACCAGCAAAGTTTTCTAAGCGACGAAATTAATATCAATGTAAGATTAATTATAAAGATACTCCGCGAACGTTGTTTTTTGCATCCCGTCATGTTTTCTGATAGTTTACTTAGGACTTATCTCCAACTCACTACTTGTTGGTTACACTAAATTCAAGTGATCTTTAGAATTTTACATCAGACATTCTAAGCGAAAACAAAATAGATTAAGATTCATCTATGATTTCTGCTATTGCACACCACACATTAATGTTTTTCAATAGTTTAGTTCGGATTTGACTACATACTATATATACTATACTTGTTGGTTAAACTTAATACTTTTTTGGTTTCATTGAGCTTTGAATAAGCAAGGAATTTTAAACCGTATCAGGTGTTTTTCTCATTATATGGTTCTCGTTTTACATCTAAAATTAAAACAAGCGCTTACTACCCATATCTAAACACTAGTAAATTTTAGAAAGGTTTAATAAATAAAAGGGGGAGGAATCATCCAGATAAGTACTTTTAGCTAAAGTAAATGAGATAAAAACCGAACAACCGAACGCCCAAGTGTAAAACAAACCTGTATTGAAAAAAATGATACTTACATGATAATATGATAGGCATCATGCATACCGACGTTCAGAAAGTGTATAAAAATACCAACTTTGAATAAAAAATGTTGACTTTGACTTTATAAAACTGTTATTATTTAATACTATATACTATTTTGTGCAATTAAATATGTTAATTTCAATATTTTTAGATTAAGTAGAAACTAGAAACAAGTTGAATTTAAGAATGACAATTCATCATAGATCATGACGTTATAGTCTGAATTTTTAAAATGTAATGTTTGACATTGGTTTTCAATACAGCTTTTTGGTATCAAAATAATGTACTATGTACGTTTACTATTTTGTACTGAGTACTACTACTACTAACTATTATAAATAAATAAATGTGCAGATAAATGTACAAACAAAATATACAAAATGACAAGACCAAAACGATTAACACTGTCCTAACATAAACCTTCTTGTTCGATGGTTAGTGAAAGATTAAATGCAGAATGTTTTTGGAGGGGTGGAGCCAAAGGGTGGGTCTGCCCGGTCTGGCCCGCGGCGTGCCTGCAACAAAAAAAAAAGATTTATTTGCGAGTTTTTTGCAATACACTTCGGATAGATAAGCTTTAGACTTGTGATCATTCGTTTTAAAATTCAATGTTGTAGTTTTGATATTTTGCTTATTTTTGTTTGCACGATATCTTCTTTAGTGCGAAAAGTAAAATGATAAAGCATTTACTTATGAAAATAATAATTATCGTTTCTTTTTATTTATAAGAAAATATAAAAGCTTTGATTTGTTTTACGACGTAAATAATTGTATCTACTTAATAATCTGCCTTGATAAAAATATAAAATCTGTCAAAAATATAATAATTTATTTTAAAATTTTAATTCATAAAACGCATAAGTTGCTTCGTGATTATTGGATTAAACAGTGAAATATTATTTTTAACTATGAAACTTCAAAGCAATCCGCTCCCTACGTTATTAACAAAAGAGTTTATATTCCGTTAACTAGTAAAGAATGGGCGTTATTTAATAAAGAAATTGTTATTTAAAATTGTTTTCAAAAATGAACAGGGTTAGTATCTACAACAAATTATATATCTAAACATTTTAACAAAATATATTTTGCCATTTGTTAACACGTTTTTCCGATCTCTGTGGCTCGGTGGTTGAGCGTAGCTCAAGCCGGGGGTTACGAGTTTGAATCCCGCCGAAGGAACAAAAAGTTTGTCCGTATTCCTGGGTCATGGATATGTCTTATATTATATGTAATAAAAATCTTAAATATGTGTATAATATAAAAGTATTAAATATATTTCCGTTGTCTGGTACCACGGGACCAGAATAACGTGGTGTGAAGCGTCCATAGATATTATTGAGTAAACGAGACAATCTTGTATATATATTCCGTTACTCGACAACCGCTACAAGTATTACCATGAAATTTTGTATACAGGGAGTTTTGGAGTAGAAAGCTCGATCTAGCTAGGTCTTATCCCTAGGAAACTGCGCATTTTTAAGCTATATATATTTTCCTTTCGTCATGCAACAATATATCAATAATTTCAACTCTATTATGTTAGTCCAATTGGCAGTTTAGTATGTTTATTGTATAATATAATTTTTGCTTTGTTCGAACATACGGAATGTGGTGGGTACGAATTTCGGTAGAGACATATTTTGTGATTCTTTTTATTTATTTTTTAATTTATCAGAACTTCGAGCAAAGCTCAATTATTATATATATATTATTAATTTACGTCTATATACCTAATATAGATGTAAATTAATAATAGTACCGGGGTAACGGAGTAAATATAGTACGTTATCTATAACTTTTTGACGTATGTATTTCTATGTAAGTGAATTATACTGAATTACTGTACTTAATTAATTATTGTACTGAATTATAGTTACAAGCACTTACATTAATATGAATACAATATAAAAGACAAAAGAATTCCACATTATTTAAATCTCCTTAACAATAAATGAATTTAATATTTAAATTTCACTTTTAATATTTATTTCATTTACAATCAAACACTTCCCTGAGAGTTTCTTTACGTAATGTTTATAAATAAATTCACAACTTGAATAAGCATCTACGTAACTACGTTAAGTATGCATTCTAAAGTTTTTGAGAGAGTTTATTTCGTCTAGACTTAAAAGGATTTCAAAGAATTGAAGTTTTTTACCCGGTATAAAGAACAAGGCAGCAGTCTACATATTTTTTACATTTTTTGTTCATTGATACTCTGAGTTGTAGAAAGTTAATTTAATTTAAAGTCAATTAATACCATTATACGTAATTTGAGTTAATCTCAGTCGTTAAAAAGACTTCACTTTTTTATATGTAAGATTTTTTTATGAAATTCAGTATGTCTAGATATGCGATATCTGTTGTACTTACTTAGATAATTTGGTAGTATATAGGATCAACCTTATCATAATATGATACGTGAATTTTTATTGTTTTATGATTTATAATTAAAAAGTACATATAACCCCTCAATTTTCACTTTTACAACATTGATTAGTAACCATATTAATACTGTAGCAATCTTCGACCGTCAGTGGTTGATAACTGTTTCACACATCACCTGTGGATTGTAGGGGTGGGTATTAGGTGCAGGAGTAGATTGTAGGTGTAGAAATTGTGCCAGCTAGGTGTATGTACGGAGTAATTTATTTATTTCAGTTCATAGTTATGATAGAACAACGTCTGTTTGGTACAGCTAGTACGCCTATGGATTTCTATGTTGCAGTCTTTGTCTGTCAAGTGACTTTCGTTTGTCAAGTGACAATGTATCAAACAAAAACAACAACAACGACCCGTGTATCCGTTAGAGGTAAAAACATTAAGTAGGAAAAATGTTGTCAATATTAATAACTTTGATAAATTATCAGCTTTATTTACCACAAAATTTAATAATAAAATAGATATGTACACGAGTCACGACATAATACGTCATAAATAATATTTTTGTAAAGTAAAAAATATATTTTATAATAATATTTATATATATAATAAATAAACACAAGAAGTCCACGTTGCTAATGTTTGTATAATTATCAGTCAATGATATCAAAACTAAGGATCTAACATTTGACAGAAAATATCTTTATACAAGAAAAAGTTATCCTATCTTGATTTCAGCTTTTCCATCATAATTTGCAGTTGCTGGCAATATACATCTGCCGTAACTGTCTGGCCAGATTTAAGAAAGCTGTAGTGAACGACACCGGCACTAGTCCACCAAACGCTCACAAGTAACTTTTATTGAGTCGATTTCGCTTGGGGCAGGCTTTGGCTGGTTCGTCAGGGTTCAGCCATTGCGATTAGCATTTCCGATTATCGTACATGATCCACTTTTTGTCACAGGTAATGATTCGATTTAAAATCCCTTCATAATTGTCGGTTGAGTAATGTAACGCAGAAATCGACGCGCGTTTGTCGGTTTGTTGCACTCAGTTCATGAGGTTCCTCCCACCTTTCAAGCTTTTTCACCTTCCCAATTTGCTTCAAGTGGATTAAAACGGTTTTATTACTAGCACCGCAGTCTGCAGCTATTTGCGATATATCTGCTTCCAGAATAGCCTTAAATTATTCATTATCAACTTTAGTCTCCGGCCGTCCACAGGGCTTGTTCTGCACCGTTTGCGACACTGCCGCCATACACATCATTAATCATTCGAGCCATTTTTGCAGCACTGGTGCCACGGTGGAACTCGTACTCGAAATTAATACGATATTTCAGTTTTTCCATTTTGTAAAAAGAGTGACGCAAAGAAAAAACCAAAAGAGGAAAAAACAAATGAATTACGGTTTTTGAAACTCAAATGCATGATTAAATAGCGGTATAAATTTGAAATTGGAATCCCTAACCAAAGAAGACTTATTATTTTGAGATCAAAGTGGCCAATACGACAAATCACCAATTTCATATGTAAGGACCTAATATATAGGTTTACGGTATTAGTACATTATGGATAAGGAATATATCTATTATAATAACAAGTATATCCGTATATTACGTGCATACGTAGTGTAGTAAATCGCTGCACATTTTAAGATATCCTTTGATCTCGTCTGCGCGTGCGCACATAAATCCGGCTTACTTTACTGGACCAATTCCGCTAACGTTGTTATGAATCGATTATTCAAATAACTCTATCAAGAAACAATTGTTTATGGGTGGGCTAAAGGTATATTTATCTTTTCTCTTGAATTTAAGCCGCGTTCGATAGACGAAAATAGTTATTTTGTTCGAAAAAGAATATTGAAAAATGTATTACAGCTATATACTCTATCAAGAGTGGGTAAAGAGGGAATTGTAATTAGTATCTTTTATTATTATCCACATAGTAAAACCTACTTAACTACCTACTGGTTGAAAAGTTTCAATTTCGGGGTTTGCTTGGCAACTTCATAACTTCGCCTAGCTCTACCTTGACGCCTGGTATTCTTATTGGAGTTTTAAAATATTTGATTTATATTATACCCAAATTGGTTAATATTGAACAATAAATTGACAAATTATTATTAATCGCAACAGTCACACTAAAAGCAGAAGTAGAACTTAATAACTTGCAAGTAAGCCAAATAAAAATAATTTACCTAGATTATAGTAGGTGGGAACTGTAAAAAATATTATATACTTATTAGAGAGAGGTTAGATAAGACTTTATTATAAATAGATTTAGTATAAAATGTTTAGTTTGTACAGTATTTAGCGATAGAATTTCATGAATATAAAGTAAGTTTGGTAAAAAATGGCATTGCTTCTTTAAATTTATTTATAAACTAATATATATTCAAATAAAAAAATATTTGGGGTAAATATTTCACCACCTAATGAAAAAAAAAAAATCATTATAATATAAATAATAAGTATTGTATTTAATTAGATAAGAATTAACTTAATCTTAATACAGTAAATAACTCACCCGGCACTTGGCAGTTAACACTTCAAACACACATTGTAAGATAATTTACAGTTTATAATTTATTCAAATATTTTTAATTAACAAAATAGCTGTAATTTAACGCGTAACAACAGAAATTAATAAAACTTGTGTGACATTTAGGCCTAAACGGAGAAGGCGGCGGCAACCTACCGACGGCAGCCATCTTGTGGCGCTACTGTCGCGCCGCAGCGAGCGCTTATTGGCCGAGTGACGTCACCGCCGCCATGACGGTCCTCCATTGCTATCAAATATGTAATATTATAAGCCACTCTACATTATTCAAATCTAATACTTATACCGTTTACAATAAGGTCTAAGCCTTTAGCAATCGTATGTTGGTATACGGAGTATGCATCTGTGCTCTTCAGTCCGCATTCCAACACTGGCTTATCGTTTGAGAACCTTTTAGGATGCACCCTAGCCGGGCAACGGGGAACGTTTAAATTTTAAAGTGATAGACGACGACGTGACAAGTGATAATAATAGCCTATGGAATCTACGGAGCATGATCTGAAATAATTTAGGCGGATGGTTATAAATCAGAATCTTTTTAACTTCAGAATATCACTATCTGTTGCTTATGAAACTAATATAATACACAGAGTTCACACTTCTTACTCTTTTTAATCTCCAAACTCCACTTTAATCTTTAAATAAAGTGAATTTCCACCAAGAACCTGTAATCAATAACTTATTATGTAATTTATATTGTATTATTATATTTATCTCGTCATTATTTTATTAAAATATAAATAAGTTATTTTTATACCTACTTAGTCTCACTGTCATAGCTACATAGTATTTCTGCAAGTAGTAGGTACTCAAAACATTGGCGTAATGAACCAATTTTTCTTATAAACTAAATAATAAATTAGGTTTGTTAAATACAAAACAAAAATATGTTATGTTTTTAGATAAGGTAGAGCACCTAGTTGGTTTTAGAGCTGTATATGAGAAACAAAGAATTACAATTTGTGATTACTATAAAGATCCCTTATTGCCTTTAGGATAATAAGCTTCATCGACATTAATTTATCCAACCTATATTTTTCTATTAGGTAAGAAATGCCATGCATGTTGCAACCCTAGCTAGAGTTTTGAAAGGAGGCTATAACATAAATGTTATCTTCAAAACATTGAACATTCCCTTTAATCATGCTATCTCTGAAAATCGGTAGATATGAAAATGAAGGCTAGTAAATATGCAAAGTACATTAATAGTTCAATGAAACAAATGAAATGATAAAGCTTAATCGCGCTATAATTCGTTCTCCCGCACGCAACACGTCCACTTTTATTATTTATTTCGATCAAATCGTACCAGCTACACTAATGAAGTTCTGTCATATTTCTATTTCAAATAATTACAGACCACCGTGGGCCTTAACAACTGTATCTGGCTTTGTGCAGCCGACAATCTTTTCCTTTTCCCTACAATTTATTTGAAAAATTGGTAAAGGTACGCCTGAGGGGATACGCATCTGTTTTTTATTTATGTGATTAGATGGAGTCTTTCGATATTTTTTTTGTAATGAATTATGATTGTAATCCGCAGGTAGAATAGGGTACATATAGTTAGATTAATGTCTTTATATTGGTCAGGTACCTAAGAGCTCTAGTATGTATATGTACCTACATTTTGTTTATTGGGTACATTTATAATAAAAACTTAGCTCTATAATTCACATTTTCACATAACCTAAAGCACAGTTGACCGAGAACAAAGTTTGATAGAATTACTTTAACATGACTAAAAAAAATTAAAAATTAAAATCTTTTATATACTTACTTACTTTATTTTAGATACTTTTAATTCATCATTCCATTGACCTCGTCAATACAAACGTATGGAAAGTTAAACGTAAATAGGTATTACCTACATTCCGCGCGTATAAAGGTTTTTTTGAGTTCATTGCACTGTCTATTTTTGTTCGTCTTAATTCGATGGTATAAGAGTGAGAATACTGTATCTATGTGGGCGAATACCACAGATACAGTATATGAGTGGATGCTGCAACGTGCTTTTCCTGGGCAAATTAAAAGTATGATTAACATTGGTATTGGGTAAAGTTCGTGAATGTTTACGATGATTTATTCCTGTGTTAATACTTAATTTGTCTCCTAAATTTCTGATACTTGAATAGCTTTGTGATAACGTGATGAATTCGTGCATAAATTTTAAGCTCGCGTAATGCATTGTGTTCGCAGACGCCCCAGCTATAACTTAAACAAAGCCTTATTTAAGGCGCGTCGTTCTTATAAAATAACTCACAGTTGTGACTGCGGTGTCCTCCCGAATATATCTGTGTCACAGATGCAGATAGTGACGTATGTCATGACCTTGGCCTAACGGATGACGAATTCTGTCCTTGCGGGGTCGACGGTCGGATAAATGCGGGCTTCACTTGACACTGATACGGTTTGTTTGCAATTCGTAGATAGCATAGTACGTCCTAAATGGAACGCTTTATGTTTACACCCGAAGCTTGTACTGTTATGTATTCTGTGTCAGAAGCATTTTCGTGCGCGATTTTTTAAAGCCGCATGGCATTTAAGTGGTATGTATTTTTTACAACTGCAATGGTCCAGGAACATATTTATTTGGTAGAAAAAAACTTGCGTCATTCCATAGTTTTCGGTGCTAGACTAAACTGAACCTGAAAATATAAGTGGGTAATGGGTATAAAGCAGCTGATATATATTTGATAGTAGACCCACCTATTTTTGTTTTTTTTTTTTTACAATTATAGCGATAATTATGAATATCTTCTTCTTTAATTTGTTTTAACATTCTTGTTTGTTTGTAATGGACGTAGACGGAACCTATTATTCTTTTATTAAATATTTTATAATTATTGTAAACAATAAATTGTATACAAAGTATTTACATGGATTACAATATAAAATCAAAATGTACTAAATGATTTACAGACTTCTAGGTCTAAATATAATTTTGTCCAATATTATGAACAGTAAAAGCTAAGTAATTGTAAATAATAACAAACTAATGTTTGCAATATTCTACGAACTGCTCTTTTGTATTAGGTAAATGCCACATTGACTCGTAAAATGTAATAAATTGTATACAATATTCAATTACCAGATAGAAATGCATGCAACTTATTATTTACGTTGTACCTAGACAGTTAAGTGCCTAAGTGCCTAGTGCATTATGAGCTGTCCCTACTTATAATAGGTCTTTACCTATGAAATTTCCGTTCTGCAGTACTGGCCATTTCAAATCAAAATAATTTTTGTTTGGCTAAGAATTCTAGTTTCAAATTAATTTTATTTTAAAAACATGGAATTATTTTTCCAAAAGTAGTCATTTGTTTATTGATTAGTGTTACATTTTCATCGCATTTCAATCTTTTTCGTCATCATGGATGCGTTAAAAATTCGAGCAATTATGGAATATGAGTACGGTCGTGGCAGCAACGCGGCACAAGCGGCACGCAACATCAACTACGTTTACGGAGCTAACACTACAAACCAACGCACCACCTGTTATTGGTTTGCTCGCTTCCGTTCTGCAATTTTCGACCTGAAAAATGAACCTCGCGGTCGTCCGAAGACTTTGGTCGACAATGGCGAATTAAAGGCGATTTTGGAAGCTGATGATACAAAATCTACGCTGAATTAGCAGCAGCTTTCGATGTTAGCGTCAAAACAATATTGGTCCATTTGCGTCAAATTGCCAAGGTAAAAAAGCTTGACAAATGGGTGCCCCACGTACTAAATCATCGCCAGCGCGAAGTACGCGTCGAGACGTGCCTTGCACTGCTCAACAGACACACAAATGAAAGAATTTTGAACCGCATTGTTACCTGCGATGAAAAATGGATTCTGTTTGATAACCGCAAGCGCTCAGCAAGTTGCTTGGATCCTGGTTCTGCACCTAAACAATGCCCTAAACGAAAACTTAGCCCTAGAAAAGTGATGGTCACTGTTTGGTGGTCTAGCGCCGAAGTGATTCATCACAGCTTCTTACCAAACGGGGTGAGCATTACTGCAGATGTGTACTGTGAAGAAATGAAAACAATAATGAAGAAGCTGGCACATCTCCAACCAGCATTGGTCAATCGTTCGTCTCCGCTGCTCCTGCACGACAACACGCGACCTCATACTGCACAGCAGACGGTCTCCAAGTTGCAAGAACTAGGGTTGGAAGCTCTCCGTCATCCGCCCTACTCACCAGACCTTGCGCCTACAGACTACTACTTTTTCCAGAATTTGGATAACTTCTTGGCGGGAAAAAAATTAAGTATTTAAAGTAAAAGTAAAGTAAAAAAATAATAATTATTAAGTAGTACAAAATGCCTTTAAAGAATTTGTTGCCTCCCGTCCAGCTGATTTCTTTAAGAAAGGCATCAATAAACTGCCACTGCGTTGGCAAAAGATGCATTGATTGCATGGGTAATTACTTCGATTAATACAAATAAAAAATACATGAAAAAAAATCGTTTAATTTTTTTTATACAAAACGGCAATTTCATAGGTAAAGACCTAATATTAAGAAGTATGGACAGCTCAGGAAGATGAACGTGCCGTGTAATGTATCGATTTCATTTTCTTCAAGTTATACTACAACTGTATTTTAGTAAGTTAGTTTAATTGAGTATCTATTTAATTTCCTTAAATTGTCCTATGTCCTGTTAGTAATTGCGATTTCTATCTTTTCTCTGAGCTCATCTCTATACACTCTATATTATTTTTTGTATGTATGTCTATCTGTATGTATATCCCACTAATATTATAAATGTGAAAGTTTGTGAGGATAGATGGATGGATGGATAGATGAATGTTTGTTACTCTTTCACGCAAAAACTACAGAACGGATTTTGATGAATGGTATGGTTAGTACTTTAGGTTCTGGATTAAAATAAATGCTCGGGGAACACTGTACTTTTTATCCCGAAAAAGTACAGTGTTCCCGTGGGATACTATGCTTACGCGGCCAGAGCCGTGGGCAGCAGCTAGTATATATTATAACTGGTTTCTCGAACGCAACGATCGCAAGTTATTACCATGAAATTTAGTATGCAGGGAGTTTTGGAGAAGAAAAATTGATCTAGCTAGGTCTTTTTTCTGGGAAACTGCGCATTTTTAAGCTATGCTATGTTTTTTTATTTGTCGTGCAACAATATATCAATAATTTCGACTGCATTATGTCAATCACATCCCGGTCAGATAATTATTTAGTGATCCTTTTTATTTTATCATTTTTATTTATTTATTTAAAAATAACACGCGTAAGTATTGTACTCTAAACTTAAAATTTATAATATTTCAGTAAACATTTGAACAGAATTATCCTTCTAATACTAAGCAGAGTTTTATCCTGAATGTCTAATCCCTTTCAGAGTTGTTTTCTCCGCTCAATAAAATGCCTACTGCCGGGATGTTTTGTATTTCCTTTCTCTTCGTACAATATCTTAAATTGAATTCAGAATGTACGCTAAACCATAAAATATACTTATTAAACGGTAGATGTTGCCCGCTACTTTGTCTCGGGAAACCGTACATTTTGCCGCGATAAAAAGTAGCCTATGTGGTGGTGATGGTGGTCTACTCTATATCTGTGCCAAATATCATTAAAATTGGTCCAGTAGTTTCGAAGCCTATTCAACGCAAATAAACAAACATACAAACAAATATTAGTATAGATCAGCTAGAGCTTTTCATAATAATATCAATATTAAGTAAACGTGCCTTTAAAGACTACTGCAATATATTTTTTGTTATGACTTTAAGAACCAGAGAGGACTTTTATTCTTAACTAAAAACTGGCCCCGGTTCGTACGAGTGCAATGTGTTATACAATTTATTAACCCTGCCTCTTGAATCGCTCTAACGATTGCTGAAAACTGCATGAAATGCGTTGAGTAGTTTAAAAGATCTAAGCGAACAGACAGCGGAAGCGTCTTCATTTTATACTATTATGTAAACAATTGTATTAGGTACGCTTGAAATTAAATATTTAGGTAGGTATACCAATTTTGTATGTATCTAATTAATAATAATTTATGTATGATATAGTGAGTCCTTTATGTTATTTAGTGACACATTGTCTCATTGTTTTATAATAAAGCAGCATTTCGAGTTAATAAACTGCACCCACTTTAAACAGGTATTTGACCGACTTGCTAAAGAGTATTATGAATTTATTCCAATATGAACGGACGCGCTTTATTAGCACGATTACTTAAATTTGAAGATGGATGCAAGTATCATGTTGCTGCACAATGCACGAGTTACGTTTGTTAAAGTCATATAGAGCTTGTTACCATCTGTAGTCTGTATACTTTAATTTGATTTAGTCGAAATGGACGATATAGTTCTGAGGCCATTGCCTTAAATGTCGCGGTGAGCGGTGTGGTAGCGGGAAGTTGCAGCAGCGGTGACGTGCGCAGGCGGGCACCATAGTCACCGCTTGACAGGAGTGCATTAATTCACCACTTGTCAGAAATGTTCTCCTGACAGGAGAACATTTCTGACAAGTGGTGATTATGGCACACGCACGTCGCCGCTGAGGTCACTTCCACCAGGCGCGTCGCCGCCGCGCCGCTCACCGCGAAATTCGAGGCAGCGGCCTAAGACCACCTAGGATTGATTTTAGCTATCTATAAATATGTATCTAGCTATTTTAGACGAAATAGCGATAAAAATGTAGAGCAAACTCGAAAAACAACTTAATAATATCTGGGCTTACAGTCTCATGAAGTTATTTGAACAGTTGACTTTTAACGGAAATTAATGTAATATCTTAGTATTTACACATAGATTGATTTCAAACCTGTTGAGTAAGATCTAAGCGAACAGACAGCGAAACGACTTCATTATAATAATATACTACGTAAATATTTAGCACTTAAATTAGGTACTTTAAGACCAGTTAGGTCTCTGGCCCCAAATTCATACGTAGGAAATAGATATTAATAAGTCTCACCAGTGTTACGTGGACACATTCCACATAGAAAGCAAACAAAAACTTTTTGTTAATATATTTACGTATGAATAATATAAATATCCCAGTTTAATCTGTGATAATGTCAGTATCAGTGGCGTAAGATGGGAGAGATCTTATCTCGATCTCTAACCGACGACGAAATGTGTACATAAACTTATCGATATTTATATTTCCAATACAAATTTATCTTATTGAAGTTTCGAATAATAATTATAAGATATTTATCCCCTAAACTATGGGATTATGTCTAACACATCGACTCTCTCCGAAAATATCCTAACGCTTATAAACACGTTTTCGTGCGGCCTCTATCTAGAGTTTTTTTCTCGTAATGTTTTTCTACCTACGAGTATATGAAAAGTATTTTCAAAAATTTTTATGCTTTTCGGGCGTAAACTTTGTAAATTTCAAGTATTTATAAGACATTCACTTCAGAACAAGATTTAAACTTCGCGTTGTTATTTTTATTGGCAATAATTAGAGTAACATTACTTAAAATAACTTTCAATGATTCTACTTTAGTATTAAATATTTAATAAAATCTACTATTCGCTAAAATTAACTAAAATCTATTTAAAATATTTACAAACTATAAAAGTAGGTAAGTACTAAAAAAAATAATAACTACTCCAAAACTTAAAATGCTACAAAACAAAGAAATCTCCCAGGTCGTCCCCACCAGGCAGAGTACCTAGAAGGCTCAAAGAGATTTTAATTAATTATTTAATTATATTTATTTTTTCATTTCTTTTTTCTATTCGCTTAATTAGACGATAATATACGACATTAGGTAGTAATAATTAAGGAACACAAATAAAGAACCGTTAAAATGTTTCTTGACCAAATAAAGAAGGTTCTAATTAACAATCAAGAGGCGTTTATGTAATTTAAAATACATTTAAAATGTTTTAAGTTTGCCAAAAATTTCAATCGCAAATTGGATTCCGGCTTTTTCCTTTCTTCTTTCTTTCGTGATTTGGGTATTGAGTATTTGTCAGGGCTTCTCGTAAGCTCGAGAATTGAAGTTAGTTTCTATATTCTGTGTATGATCGGCACGAGGAAGGAAGTTTGGTCAATTACGAACATCATTAGCATACATTTCGCATCAATTTGGTGCCCCTTTATGGCACTTTGAATGGCTTTTATTGGATCAATAAAAATAAATTAGGAATATATTTCATTTATTCATAAGAATATATTGGGAAAACTAACAGGAATTATATTATCATAGGTATAAATTGCGTTTTTATAAGAGTTAGCGGGCCAGGTGATGGCCTCTTTGATGACATTTACGTAGTCATTCTCATCATTATAAGCTATTGAATCTGACATTAAGCTAATGTATTAAACAGAATAATGTGTCTTATAATATAATGTATGTTTCGTTATTTTTTATCTGTGATATTGATTTAGAATTTATTTAAGAACTAGCTGATGCCCGCAACTTCGTATGCGTGGAACTAATGGAAACGGAAAACATTGTTTAAGCGCAATCCTAAGAGTACCCTAATTTACTCCTTATAACATCAGCTATCTGCCAGTAAAAGTCCGGTCAAAAGCAGTCCAGCCGTTTTAGTGCTAAGCCTAAACAAACAGATAGACAAACACACAAAAATTTTAAAATTAGATTTTTTTGTGCTATCATAGTTTATTATTTAGTTATTTTTATTATTTATTATTTTGTATTTAGTGCAAAGCTGTTAATTTGAAATTACAAACACTTCAATTTTATTTACTTTTATAGATTTGCAAACAGAAAGAGCTGCTTAGCAACTAGAAATGTTTGCATATTTTTCGTTGTTAGTAGGTTTTGAATGTTTATTATATAGCATAAGCACGCAGGTACTTTAGACAACAGAGACTATAGGGTTTAAAAAATAGGGACTATTTTTTACTGCTGAAAAATCTAAAACTACTAGAGGACGTCAGGCTACGCTAACCTTTCGACATAATATTATATTTCCCCTGCCAGAGGCTATTAGAATTAAATTTTTTTTCTTTACGAGCAAAAAGATCTAAGAGCGACTAGCGCTCGTACTTACATAATAATATTTAACTGAAAATATTTTAAGCGGTAGATAATTCTTGAAATATCTTTATTTATAATTTAAATTTAATCTTAAGTGATAATATTTTAAACAGCAACTGAGTAATATATAAAGCAATTTACAAAACTAATAGGAGCAATTTTGGGAACATAAAACATACGACTAAATGATATGTAGGTAGAAAATATATTTATCACATGCTATTTAGAGAGAAAATACTTTACGTTTTATTTATGTTTATGTAATTTAATAAATAACGAAGAATTAAATATACCTAAATTATAAAACTCAACCTAGCAGGTAGCAACGCATACGTCTGAAATTCCAGTTTCTTATGAGTTGTGACCCTTTGGGTACGTTACTGTAAATTATGTATAATCAAAAGTTAACTATAAACCTATTACGTAAAAATAAAGCCTATGTTATCCGGGCCATTATTACAAATATTTTGACACCTCATTTATTAAAATTGGATCAGTAGTTTAAGCGCTACGGTGGAACAAACATACATACATACAAACATACATACATTCCTTTTGGCTTCGCCGTAGTCGGATAAAAAGAAAGACTTTTCTCATGTGCCTGGTCCAGCAAATCCTAACTCAGTAAATCCTGTGTATTATTCGAAATGTTTTAAAACGTTAGTTAACATAAGTGGGATTGAGTTGGTTTTTTCCAAAATTTTATAGATAGAAATCCGAATTTACTGATGGTAGGGACCACAACATAAGAAAAGTTTGAATACTACTTTTTCCACAATTTAAAATTGAGATCTATCGCTTAGGAAAGAGGTGCAATTTTTGCTCAGCACAATCCTAAAATGTAAGCCCGTTTTTAGGCAACGAACAGATGTAGGACGTGCAAATAAACATGGTATTTTTATGGCCACAAACCTTTATATAGTTGAAGTCGATTTCTTCTCTGTACCTTCCTAAAACGTTGTCTGCTTTATCATGAATATAAGGAAAAGAATCGCAGCTCGACCAATTTATTCAAAACCTTTTTTTATTTTTATTTTAGAATGGATGTTTATCTATTAAGATAAATTGGAATGTGAAATATATAAAATATATTCGACGCCTTTTATACTACTAATTACACCCGTAGATACATAAGCCATTTATTTGTAATCAAAGAATTTTTTATTCGATAAGCGATCGTAAAACACTGATCCTTCAGTCGTAAAATTCTATTGGACGTATCGAGCGATAAATGCCTTTATGTCACCCGCTTAAGGGCGACGGCTAGTAAATTTTTTTGCGTCGTCTGTATAGGCTATATTGTTTTACGAGGATAGAAGGGTTACCAAGTTACGTAATACTGTATTAAAGTTTGAAGAACAATAAATTTTAATTGGAATGTATTTTATGCGTTTGCGGTGACATTTACACTTGCTTTTTTTTTTGGTTTTCTGTTGTAAATGTCATCATTTACAACAGAAAACCAAAAAAAAAAGCATATGAAATAAAATATCGTATTAAATTTATGTGTGTTAAAAAAGCTACAGAGAAAATTTCATAGGACAGCTGAACGTATCGTACGGTTTGCGTAAAATCTTTTGAAGCATGTATTTTTCAAAATTAAATTAAACGTTTTTAATCAATTAGATTATCTTTTCTCGTGGCTTATACATTTTACCCGACTGGGTTATATTTTTCGCGCGTATCTTCCAAACGGCTGGATGGATTTCGTCAATTAAGGTATAGTTAGATTTGTCTGAAAACCCCAAGTGTCCTTAGATAGCTAGTTCAAAGTAAAATACAAAATGGCGGATTTTGGCGCCAAATTATTTTTAAGTAGGTAGTTCAATTTTTTTAACCACACCTATAAAATTCCTTATATGATAGGTTTAATAATCAAAATAAAGGAAATTAAAAGGAGATTTCAAAAATATACATATTTAAATTTAATCAGGAATAATTGCAACCATTTTAATTAAATCATTCAAATAAATTTGTAATCAATGCATTCAAATAGTCGTATTTTTGCTTTAAATCAACTAAGTGTGTGTTGGAAAAACTAAAAATTTCTAAAATTTAATTAAAAAAATAAAAAACCCGACTGTTAAAAAAAACACATACATAGCAAATTATAAATCGAAATCAATCAAATTACAAATTAATCAATCAAATTTCAAAAATAAATGGTCCCTGCCTGCTTTTATTTTTCATTATACTTGAAAACAAATAGAGGTATGAACATTAAATAAAATCACCATTATCAATATCAATTACCAACATTCTATCGGAAAAGTTTTCTCTACAAATACAAGCGTGTTTTTCCGACACGTCTTAAATTGTTATTTAGGGTTACAAACTGCAATAATAATAAAATATCCTCTTTGTTACAATCGATGCTAGTATCTCAACTTGTAATTTCCCGTTTCTTTTGTTTGTTCAAAATTATCTTCTCCTAAGCGTTTTGGATTTATTTCATTGTTTCATTGTTTGTGTGATTCCTAATATAGTAATAATAAAAGATTGTCAAAATAAATGGAAACCTTGCTTAGTTATGTCTTACTCTTACATTTATTTACTTTGATATATATACGAGTATATATATATATTAGGTCTTTACCTATGAAATTGCCGTTTTGTGTAAAAAAAATTAAACGAATTTTTTTCATGTATTTTTTATTTGTATTAATCGAAGTAATCACCCATGCGATCAACTTTGCCAACGCAGTGGCAGTTTGTTGATGCCCTTCTTAAATAAATCACCTGGACGGGAGGCAACAACTTCTTTAAAGGCATTTTGTACTGCCTCTCGGGTATTGAATTTTTTTCCCGCCAAGAAGTTATCCAAATTCTGGAAAAAGTAGTAGACTGTAGGCGCAAGGTCTGGTGAGTAGGGCGGATGACGGAGAGCTTCCAACCCCAGTTCTTGCAACTTGGAGACCGTCTACTGTGCAGTATGAGGTCGCGCGTTGTCGTGCAGGAGCAGCGGAGACGAGCGATTAACCAATGCTGGTTGGAGATGTGCCAGCTTCTCCATCATTGTGTTTAGTTCATCACAGTACACATCTGCAGTAATGCTCACCCCGTTTGGTAAGAAGCTGTGATGAATCACACCGGCGCTAGACCACCAAACAGTGACCATCACTTTTATAGGGGTAAGATTTCGTTTAGAGCATTGTTTAGGTGCTGAACCAGGACTCAACCAACTTGCTGAGCGCTTGCGGTTATCAAACAGTATCCATTTTTCATCGCAGGTAACAATGCGGTTCAAAATTCCTTCATTTGTGTGTCTGTTGAGCAGTGAAAGGCACGTCTCGACGCGTACTTCGCGCTGGCGATCATTGAGTTCGTGGGGCACCCATTTTTCAAGCTTTTTTACCTTGCCAATTTGACGCAAATGGATCAATATTGTTTTGACGCTAACGTCGAAAGTCGCTGCTAACTCAGCCGTAGATTGTGTATCATCAGCTTCCACAATCGCCTTTAATTCGTCATTGTTGACCAAAGTCTTCGGACGACCGCGAGGTTCATTTTTCAGGTCGAAATTTCCAGAACGGAAGCGAGCAAACTAATAACAGGTGGTGCGTTGGTTTGTAGTGTTAGCTCCGTAAACGTCGTTGATGTTGCGTGCCGCCTGTGCCGCGTTGCTGCCACGACGGTACTCATATTCCATAATTACTCGAATTTTTAACGTATCCACGATGTCGAAAAGGATTGAAATGCTATGAAAATGTAACACTAATCAATAAAAACAAATGACTACTTTTAAAAAAAGAATTCCATGTTTTTAAAATAAAATTAATTTGAAATTAGAATTCTTAGCCAAACAAAAATTATTTTGATTTGAAATGGCCAGTACTCCAGAATGGTAATTTCATAGGTAAAGACCTATTATATATAAGATAACTACTATTAACTTTTTTAAATAACATTTTATATTTATGTCTTATTCATTTATTTCTTATATTGTCTTTCTTTCTTATATTGTGTAACTAACGCCCGGGTAGCATTTGGTAGGTATTGCAGTAATACGAGTAAGACAACTTCTTTCATTAAGTTTGGAAAATAAAAACAATACAAGTGAAAAGGGTATTGGGATTGTTGGCATGTTCGCCAGAGGAAATTTCCTATTATGACCCTTCCCTAAAGTCAACTACTGTATAGGTCCGCATTTGTATAGCAATCGTCTTCTGTCTATGATAGGGATGTACGTGAAACATCGATGCCCTTGATTCAATAAGAAAAGTACACAAAGTATAATAAATAATAAGGTTAGTATTAAACTTAGGTTATTAATATCACTTGTAAATTAACATATCTTCGTTATTTATTTGGAATAAAATACAACGCGATTTAGGAAAATGCCGCTAATTGGTCCACTACATCACTCCCCCCGAAGATCGGAGGTCGAATCTTGAGTCTTCTGCTTGAGTCGCCAGTGCCAGAGAGTCCCAGTGAGTCGGTCTCGGAACTGTGCTGCCATGGGCCGATCTACGTGCTGACCAGGAGAGATGTGCTCTGCTTGCTGACCGGTCGTTGTAGTGGGAGTGCCCGTTGAAGCCGATGAGGGTTGAGGTGCGTTGAGGCTGGCGGTCGAGGTACCCGAAGGGGCTGAAACTGGCGTGGCGTGGAGGGTGATGATGATATCCAGAAGGTGGCGTATTCTGTCAAGGGTCACCAATGTAGGAATAGTAGAAGACCCAAAGGGAGATCTCCGACCGAGGGAGGCGGTATGCTCGGTCAGTTCGAAGCCCACTTGTATGTATTGTTAGAGAAGGAGACTCTTCTCTCTCGCGCCGGGCCCCTGAAAAGGGCCTTGGGCGGGGAACCAAAACCAGGGGCATAGCCCCTCTACTTGGGGTGGGAAGACGCGCCCAGTACGAGTACTGAGCGCATGAGTCTACGTTTTAAGGGAAGACCCCCCGCGACAGAACGCGGGGGAAACCCATGGGGGGGGCAACAACAAAACCAAGGGAGTGAAGATTGCCAGTCCAGGCACAACCGGGACCTGCGGTCGGCTCCAAACGGCGCGTGGGGGTCCCGACCCGGGGGCCGGGAAACGTGTTTGGGTCCACTCCCTCACGCGCCGCGTTCACCGGACCGCGGAAACGAGCGACCTGGGGAAAAAGGGGGGAAGGTAAGCTTCCGGTTCCCGACTTTTGGTGTCGGGGGGGAAGGTGCACCAAGGGGGCGACGGGGTGGCAAGAGGGCTGCCACTCCGACAGACCCCAGGTGGTCTTTTGACGATGTACGCCGGCGTTTGGGTTGCCGACGTAAGGGAAAGGTGTGGGGGGATACGATCCCACGGTGGATGGGGCGCTGTTGCGCCAAGGCACATCATTGCGCGTGGATGTGACGCATCAGTGCGTCAGGGGCTCCTCCTCTTCAGGGGGGCGGTGGGGCGGGCTGCGTGGCTCCACTGGGTCCTCCGGAGGGGACGGCATCTCTCGGCAGACGGTAGCGGTCGGGCGGGCGGGCATGCCACGGCGCCAGGTCGGTCAACTCAACCAGGCGCGAGGCATCCGCTCGCGCGAACAGCTTCGCAGAGAGCTGGGCCACAAAGGCCTCCACGCTCTCCACCCTGAGGTCCCTAGATATGGTGATGTTGCGGACGTACCACGGTGCGCCCGCGATTCGGCGCAGCACCCGGTTTTGGGCTCTCTGCAGCAACCCTTTCTGGGGTGCAGAGAGCAGGTGGTGCCACGCGGGTGCCGCGTACGTGAGGCGGGACCGTACGTACGTCCGGTAGAGGGCGATGCGCATCCTCAGGGGGATCTGCAGGGGGACGCGTAGGCCGGGCGCAGCAACGCTATCGCCGCGTTCGCCTTCGCCACCGCTGATGCACATTGGGCGGCCATGGAGAGTCGGCGGTCCAGGGTGACCCCGAGGTACCTAGCTGTCCTACCCCACGGGATCACAGCGTCACCAATCCTCAGAGGCGCCGGAAGAAAACACCTCGTGCTGACGGCGAGCGCCTGGGACTTGCCTGCGTTGACAGAGAGTCTCCATTTGCTCAGCCAGTCAGGGAGGAGATCCAGCGTCCTCTGGAGCTTGATGGCGGCATGCTCGGTGGACAAAGAGGAGGTGAAGTACGCCGTGTCGTCGGCGTAAAGCGCCACGGTGGTGCCCTGGTCCGCGGGCACGTCGCTGGCATAAAAATTATAAAGCCCTGGGGAGAGAACGCTACCTTGCGGGACGCCAGCGGTGATGGGGCGCTCGCCAGAGAGAACTCCGTCGACGCGCACCCTGAAGGTCCTGCCAGAAAGGAAAGAGGCTAGTAGCCTTACCAGTGTCGGAGGTACGTTGGCCCGGATGAGTTTACAGAGCAGACCCTCATGCCAAACGTTGTCGAACGCCCTCTCCATGTCTAGGAAGACCGCGACCGATGATTCCTTTTTATTTGCCGCAACGGACAGGTGATGTACTACACGTACCAGCTGGAGGGTGGTGCTCAGGTGCGACCTGAACCCGAATTGTTCCTCACGAGAAGGGAGGTAAGGAGAGAGATGTTTAAGAAGGAGAAGTTCGAACACTTTGGAAAGAGTTGAAAGGAGGGTAATGGGCCGGTAGCCCTCGGCCTTCCTTAGGTTTTTATGAGGTTTGGGGATGGTTACTACCAGGCCCATTTTCCAGGGGGAGGGAAAGTGGCCGGTCCTGACAATTCCGTTGTAGAGGCGGGTCAGGGCGGCCACCGTCCTGAAGGGAAGGTGACGGAGAGCGGAGTTTGGGATGCCATCTGCACCGGGGGCCTTTTTTGGTTTAAGGCGGCTGAGGGTCTTTTGGACCACCCTCGGTGAGAAAGAGAAATTTGGGGGGGGAGGAGGGGGAAAGCAGGAAAACCTTTACCTCCTCGGAGACCACTCGGGCGTGTTCCGTTGCGGTCGTCGGCAGCGGTGAGAATTGGCGCTCTAGGTGCTCGGCATGGATGTCTGCTCTGTCCTCCGCACGGTACCTAAGATTACCATCAGGGTGCAGCAGGGGGAGTACGGGGGCAGTGGCTCCGGAGAGGCTGCGGCAGAAGCGGTGGAGGGAGGGCCAGTCCTCTCCCGCCTCCTGGATGCGTCGGGTCCAGTCCGCGGCGTTGAGGTCCTCGAGCGCGGCTTTTACCTCTGCGGTGAGGCGGTTAAGTTGCGTCTTCAGCGTGGGGCAACGCGTGCGCTGCCATCTACGGCGCAGGCGCTTCTTCTTCACGATGAGGTCAGCAATGTGGCGGGGGAGGGGGGGCCGCTTGTAATGGCGGCGGGTGGCGGCTGAGTCGCCGCATCCATTGCAGCTGTAATCGCCTCGGTGATCTGCAGCGTCATAGACTCGACGGTCTCTGCAGAGTCAACCGGGAAATTAGGTGTGGACTCGTGCAGCTGCAATGAGAAGGCGTCCCAGTCGCGGACTGGGTAGGGGGGGGGGAGGGGGGACGCACACTGGATTGGCGCGCAGGATGGCCAGAACAGGGAGGTGGTCAGACCCGAGGGCCACATCGAGGACCTCCTGGTGAAGATCGCCTGGTAGCTGGTGGGAGATGGCCACGTCGAGAACGTCAGGGGAATGTAGAGGGTTCTCGGGGTAATGGGTGGGCGTGTATGTGCCCACCACAGAGTAACCGACTCGTGCTGAATCGGCGTGCAGTCGGTTTCCGTCCGCGTTCGAGGAGCGAGAGCCCCATCCGGGGTGCTTACAGTTTAGATCTCCGGCAATCACAGTCGGCTCTTCTGATAGGAGCCTATGGATGTCGGAGATACTTGTATGTATGCATTTCAGATGTTGTATATATAGCGCTGATCTTAAAAAACTTCGATAGCGCGATTTAGGATTTTGCTGCTAACTGGTCCGCTACAAATATTTGACCTAAAACGCGAAACTGGTAATTTAATATTATCCTTACTAATATTATAAGTGCCAAAGTTTGTAAGTGTGGATGTTTGTTACTCTTTCACTCAAAAAACTACTAAAAGCATTGTGACAAAATTCGGTATGGTAGCAGCTTAGGCTCCCGACTTACGACGACGGTCCTCGCGGGATTTATTTTAGCGCTTATGAAATCGCGGGTAACATCTAGTGCCTATTATTTGCATAGCTTAATTTATTCATATTAAAAATGTTTTATTTTTTATATCATTCAGATTCTATGCAGTTTCTAAGTAGTTTTGGTGTTATATTTCATCGATACAGCCCAACTCTATCGCAAGCACCTTTCCAACACATAAGTATCATGTATACCAACACAAGAGAAACAAATTCTATACAAAGCTTGAGGTATATATATTTAGAATCACAATCTGCGTCTAGAGTGGAAATTTCAATAGAAATGCAAATTTTTCTTGAAGAAATTTTCCTCGCTTCATTATTGCGTTGCGTTGGATTATGTTTTAATATTAAAGATTTTCTTTCGTTAATGTTATTAAAGCGCTTAAAAGAGAATTTTGGATCACAAAATCCGAGTGGAGTTGATAACGAGGAAAAAGTTCTTTGCGTTTCACCTATAATTTCTAGAAACAATAATTTGGCTCTTCAGTAAGTAGACTTATCAGTGGCGAAGGCCTGTATAATAGGTAGGGATTTGGATGAGGGTCTCCAAAAGGTGAGTGGGAAGTGAAGCCGATAGAAATGGAGTTATAGGAACCCCACTCCACTGAGATTTATTTTAACGCGGGGTTTGTAAAACAACAGTTCTTTTTAGGAAAAAGGCTTCATAATATGTAGTATGTACACAGTCGCCGACAGATCCGGTATACTATTTACTTTTGAACATAAGGTTCAAGGGTGGTAAGTAATAAACTCGAAAAGGGTCAGCGACCGTACCCGGTACCACTACCTCAAACTTATAAAGGAAAAGTAAACTTGCAAAGGAAAAGTTTTAGAAAATTACAGTGCCATTATTAGTGGTTTTCGTATCTGGTCTTTTTTGTACAAAAATTGTAACCAAGGTATATTATAAATACAGCCGTATAATTTGTTGTATTTATATCAGTTTAATTACATATACATGCCTCGGCTAATTTAATAACGCCCAAAGGAAGTTTACCGAAGCGGGGCTCAGATGTTCCTACATTGTTAGATGATATTCTAATTTGTTAAGTGGAATACCGGAAAAAAATTTCGTTTTGAGCATCATCGACGGGTATCATTCAGGTGGAAATGTGATGTCTAGAATCCTCAATTGTTTGCCACATTTTCAATGTAGGAGTCTATCTAGATAAAAAGTGTCATTTTTGCACAAACAAAGTCTACCAATAATTTGCAAAGTAACAAAACTTTTCGTGTGGCTAGCAACACGTAATTTTCATTCTAGATAAAAAATATTTTCATCTTCTAGACACAAACAAAGGTGTGATAATTTGCATCGCATCAAAAACTTTCCGCCTAGTTTGGGGTGTGGGGTGAAAGGGGGAGGCGGATTAAGGCCGCTGGAAGCGAGAAAAGAATACAAAATTAGCCCGCTCCTACCTGCTATACATAATGCGGCCAGTTTAAATCGACCCCCTGACTCGAGGATTCGCCGGGTTTCATACAAAAATTTATGCAGTTAAAAATATCCGCGGTGTGCTCTAAAATGGTCGGTTTTTAAGCTAGGGATTCTCAAACTCCAGCACCGGAACCGAGGGGCCGCATCGATTTTCTCGGGTATCCGGATATACAGTCGCTTTGAAAAATCTGAATGAGGTACTTAGTATTCACGCGCCTCGTGAATAAAGTAAGCTGCCTGTCCCTAATCGAGTTATGAAACGAATTTAATAAAATGGGATCTGCGCCCTTGTATTAAATACTCAATTTGGTTTTGTTTATCCGGAAGCGGTGAAGAGCGAGAAAAAAAGTATATTGTATATTCATTTGGACTTATAGAGACTTAAGTCTAGAGAACCAAAAAATCCTGATTACTTTAATCCAGTAACCAATCAGTAATCCTGATAGTGTTTCGTGAACCTAGATTAATAGACGTTACCTACATACTATAGATATTTTTATCATTTTTAAAATCAAAATAAGTCCATTGCGATTATATAAATATCAACCAGGAAGCTTTTATTTTAATCAGTTAAGCTGCTTTCAAGTTTCAGCGAGACCTTTTATAGAGTTATATTTTTATACTTAAAAGATAGACGCAAACAGACCGAGGGTTAATATATTTGCTCTTATCCTGCTATGTATCTACGTAGTATTGCGTTCCAGGAAACTCAATATGTAGGATAGTTAGTGAAAACAAGACAAATTAACATATACAAATGAACTTGTCTGTTTGTTTTGGCTTTTACGTATATTTTCTCAGATTTTACGTCTGATTAAGTGTATTTATTATAACAACTACAAATTGGTATTGTATATTCTCAAGTTTTAGCTTTTATCAACCTATACCAAAAGGTGATGCGATCACCAAATGCATGATGCATCCTGCTTTTGGTGATTTTGAATTTTGAAAGCTATTATTAAGGTAGTTGCAGAAAACCCCGGAAAATAGTCCGAGAATATTAATTCAAAATAAAAATTCTCAGTACATTGCCGTAGCTATACAATAGCGGGGCTATAGACGAAATGCGAGCTCAGCCAGATCATTAAGCTTGAATGGATATCAGGGACCCTATGTTTGCTCGACGTTTAACAATTTTCGCTGATCGCACGCACTATCAAATGACCCTTATATCGTTTGCATAACGTCGATATTAGCGAATAAAATAGCTTGTATAGTATAGAAATATGGGTATAACAAAGTAACGACGTCCATCGGCTTAAATGTCTTCAAAATGCCATAAGTGGCTGTTATATGTATTACTATGTAAAGTAGGTTATATATAATAATCATAGGTAAATAGTAGATATTTTCATCACTCTCAGATTATACTATTAAGTAGATACTATATAAAGTAGATATTATATATATATTATATATGGCCTATGATGATGGACCTTATAAAAACAAAAATACTTCTTCGCAATCTCTGTTGGTACATGCTGGGAGCTCTGTACTTGCATACTGTATTTCCAAAATAACTACGGTTTTACTTTTATTAAATTGACCAGTGAGCAGCTACTCTCTCTGAAAACAAAAAAAAAATATCCATTGAGAAAATGTTTTTCATCAACGACCAACAAAGTTTTTAAAGAAACTTATAAATAGAAAACATTTTATAATCTCGTGAAAAAGGTGATGATGGCTCATAAATAGGTTTATATAGGTATAGACATAGGTGTCTACAGAAATTTCTTAATAGGTACCTCAAAGGAACGCACCCTTCGTAATAAGCCGTCAGGGATTCACAAGTGATTTAAAGATATTGTCAGATAAAGGTGCGTACACACTAGGGTAGCAACGCGATAAAAAAGCAATTAAACAACTATGATTCTCGGTATAAAATTATATGCCATTCCTCTAGAGTCTAAATGAGGCGACTAGGTTTGTTGTGAAATGGCGAATGTACTGGGAAAATTTAAAAGCCACCTGTCCCAGGCGGTACAGTATTAAACGAGATGTATAGCTTCGTTAGGAAAATACAGTAGGTCGAAGAGTGAGATCCGCGGATTAGTAAGCCGCGTAAGCAAATAACTATTATAATACAGAACAATGATACATTGTTTTTATTACGCTTAGCGCCCATATTATGAACCTTACTCTTCTTGTAATAACAAAAACCCAATATTGATGTGTTTTTTTCATTTGTTATTGATGTGTAACATCTTTCCTCTCGCGTTCTTGCAATTTGAGGGAGTGATTTCGTGAAATGGGATGGAAGTGTGTAACAGGAAATCGCGGAAGCGCGTTATTTGATTTGACGAATGAGCGCGCGATGTTAGAGTTGGCCGTCAGATTCGAATAAAATGCTTAGCTTTATTAAATTATGACGTTGATTTCTATCACTGATTAATGGAAAAGTTTGCATATTTTTTTATCATATTAAAAAATCGTACTAAGCATTGTATTTCTTCGAAATAAGTATATATTAATAGGTGAAGCGAAAATTTCAGGTACAGTTTTACGAGAATTGTGATTACGGATGAAAGTGAAATTTGGCACAGTCAAAGTTTATGCTGAGGAAGGCGTGCAAAAAGCTTAATTTTTTTAAAATAATACTTAGAAATACATTAAATTATTGAAAATATCAGCAACACACACTACAATGGATTTGGTTATACGTACACACACACACGTATTCATTATTGTCAATGCCTATGAGTTTTGACATTCGGTTTCATCATGAAAAACATGAGTGAACTTTTATTTTTATTAATTATAATGGAACTGGACTGATATTCTTTTATAATTATTACATTAATTATAGTTTAAAACTATTATCGCTACCTCAGTTAGCTCACATTACCTACCGTGCGTTTGATATCATTTTATTACAGGTTGACGTTTGTCAATCTATCACAACATTAATTTTTTTTTACTTTTTTTTATCTAAGAGGCAAAATAATAAATAACAAGATATTTCAATATAAGAAAAATTATAGCTGTCTCTCAAATTATCGCGTGCGATAAGCGACATCGTATCACATAATGTTACAACGCTCTAATACGTGAAGCAAAAATCACGTTTTCAACGTTTTGTACCTATTTTAAGGGACATCCTCACGGGCGAGTCTGCAAATTCAGCAGCCTGTCAACAATTTGTTTATATCTTTTCATCTGTTATCCCTAAATAGTAGAAAATATCCAGGTGGTTTTACCAGAAGGCTGAGTAGGCTTCAGCCTAAGCTTCAGCCTAGGGCGGCAAATTTTAAGGGGCGGCAAATGTGGCCTAAACATTTTTTGTTCTTACAGAACTTTAGTACTGTGTAGTACTGTTTAGTACTGTTTAGTACTGTATAGTACTGTATAGTACTGTATCGTACTGTATAGTATACCAAGTAGGTATAGTATACAGTACTAGTACATTGGTAATTTTTTGGATTCAGATGTTAGGTGTGAACTCACACGAACATGTGAATCCAAAAAATTACTAAACGCTCTGTAATTTATATTTTTGCGGTAATATACGATGCGAAATATTGTAAAAGCGTTTCAATAATAGAAAATACAATTTAAACGCAATATTTTTTAGAGCGGCGGGCGGCGGTGGATTCTTTTAGTATTGAGAAGATATGCGACTCTGCAGATTTTGACATTGTGTTACTGTGTGTCATTTGTTTTGGTCCATAGGGATTTATCCAATAGAAAGCTGCAAAATTAGAGACATTTTTGCTTGCTCGCTTTCAACGTACAGAACATAATAATGTTATTTATAGTACCTAGTCTATGGTCTATTTTGCTCTGTTGATTATTCATAAGAATAAACCCATTCAGAAAATCGTATTAAACCAAAAAATTGATTTATCCAACTTTAACAACAAATTTTTTAAAACTACAATTGTACTCTTGATTAGTATACGAAGAGTAATTTTGTGAAGGAAGTTTGTGGGGGGGGGAGGGGTCAATAACTGAATAGCCTATGGGCATCAAATGTGTTAAGCGCCTTACTCACCATCCAGCCTGCAAATCCAGCACCGGTACTAATGGCCATCATTAGTGTCAATAAAATAAAATTTTTGCCCACAAGTCCGCGGCTTTGGATTTGCAGGTTGTACCCTGATTATGGCGCTTAAATCTGACACTGTAAATATAATAGACAAAATTTACACATTTTTATTGCGTAACTAAGAGGCAAAAGAACCTTTAAAATTGAAACTAAAAAATTTTAATATGAATTATGGTCGAATTTCGACCACAGGGCGATCTCTAGTTTTCATAAAATGTTACACATCATAAGCGACTACTGTAAGGCTTGCTCGTTTTTAGGGTTCCGTAACCTTTATAGTTTCGCTCTGTCCTTCCGTCAGTCCGTCTGTTTGTCCGCGCTTCTGGCTTCTTTAATTATTAATCTAAATGTATGAAATTTAAAAAGGTACAGTGATTAATTATGTATAGATCTCGGTTTTGGTAATATAAAATAATAATAATTTCGTGGGGGGGGAGGGTGGTAAGTGGGGATTAAAAATATTTTTTTATTCTACCCCATCTTGTGGGGTATCGTTGAATAGGTATTTTAAAATAAAGGTAAGGTTTCATACATCACTGCAAAAATCGACCTCCAAACTGGTTTGTAATTTTGTTTTAATGTTAAAATTGCATAGCTATTCAAAATTAATAAGGAATTTTGAATAGCTCTCTTAAAAATGCAGCGCAATGTCGCGGTTCGTTTCGGTGTGAATTGACCCTTATTAACAAAGAAGATGAGATAAACTTTTTGCGTCGCGTAGTGTCTACGTACTTAATGAGTTCGTGTCGGCCACAAATTTAGCCCTTTCCGCCATCTTCTCGGCTAACGCTCTCCTTATCTTACCTCGGCCCACCGGTATAGATACCGGCTATTCCATAAAACGATTTATGCTAATTAACGCCGTTTTGGAGCATATTAACGCAATTCGTGCAGAAATTAAGAAGTGAATATTCGTAAATTTAAATTACTAATTTCTTATATAACAGAAGTATAGTTCAAAAATATGTATGTAAAAAAATCAGATAAATAGAAATTAAAAGACATGATTACTATTACATGCTAGATTTAAATACAAGTAAATACGAGCTTTTCGCAAAATACATGTAAGACCTATATTATAGACGAGGCATGCCGAGGTAAAAATTATCCACACTAAAACTGCCCCACATTTAGGGTTGTTTGGGGCAGGTTTGACATTAATTGTCATCTTGATATTTTGACATTTTTTTTACGCAGTTTATTATTTCCGCACATAATTGCAAAATGGCTTAGGCTTAGGCAAGCAAAAGGCTTGCACGAATATATTTTTTGTAAAATGTACGTCAGAGCCCATCTTTAGTTTTGAAATCGTTAGCAAAGTTGTAAAAAAATGGTTGTCTGTTGTCCGGGCGGTAGCCCGGTTTCAATAACCTATATATCTATAACTATTTATTAAAAACGTCGTCATTCAATCATTTCCTTTTTTTTGCGATACAAATGTAACGTTTTTGACAAATAGTTATTGGTGGATAGGTTATTGAAACGGGCCGTAAGTTTACTGACGACAATTTAACGTGATAACGTAATCACAAGCCAAATGGCCGATTGTGCCTCTCTATCTCTTGTTCCGCGCTCTCGCTTGCACGCACGGCTCAGGCGGAACGTGACAATCAGGCGGAACGTGACAATTTTTCGTGCGTGCAGCCGGCGTTCAACAAATTTATAAGACGTTGTTATCACGTCAAAAAAAAACTTGTTATAGAGGACAAAGAACTTGGATTAATTTTTATTACTGATTTTTGTAAAATATATAACAAAACGGCAAACATTAGTTATTTTTTTGATTATATACAAACATGTATCAGAGACTCCGTTTCAATTTGGATCATGGCCAATAAAAGGCAAAACAATGACTATGTAATACACACATAACTCCTCGTTTATTTGCGGAAAATAAGAATTTATAGGCAGATACGACGAGTAGAGATTTACTGAATAGCCTCAGACATTTCATCCACAACGAGATAGGATCTCAACGAACAGCTTTTTAGGCTTAACCAAAGTATTTCTAGTGAATTAGCTACCGTCGTAAATATACGCCGATAAACGTGCTAAGAAACCAGCTATAACCAGAAAGCCAATTGCAAATTACACCACAAAAATAATCTCCGTTCAATATAAGCTGGCCGCAGCTTTAAATACTTAACTTATAGCTCAGATACATAACCCGCTCAGGAAATTAACATACGTTGGCTCCATTGTGGAGATTCTGTACAATATATTATGGCCGCCCGATCCACCGTACACAATCGAATCGTTCCTTATTTTGTCTATAAAAAACGATCTGCGGCTATGTTCATGCGGCATCGATAAAGTTATTCGATTCTAACGTCTTGGATGAACATTCTAAGGCTTTTACAATTTGAATTAATGTCATAATTGCGGCAGTTTTGGATAAAATAAATCGATATGACGCGCTTAAATAATACCGCCCGCAGTTTCCTTCTTTGTAACATTCTTGACCACCATAACTTGACCCTTGCCGACTTTTTAAAAGCTCGTGCTTGTGATGTTTTAGTATTACGAGTGGGGGCGGCGGTGTGTCAGGTATACTGGTTACATTATAAAAAATAAGTTATACAAAGCAATTTTAAATGTAACGTTATACCTCATCGTTTTGATATACGAGTGTGAATAATAATCGATTCCATAAATGGATATTGCTTTTTTGTTAACTATGAAGATGTCGGTAAATACCTAATCCTAAAATAAAATACAACCAAGCAGTTCAAAAAAATATTCAATAGGCAAAGATAAAGCCAATTTTCTGTATCTTAATATTTATTGAATTTTTTTGTAAGTTTGGTTTCAGTTTTAACTGGCATTGTAGTTTAAGGACATACCTACAAGAATACCCGCCTTAATTTTAACTTTTGTCGGTTAGTTTTGAAGTTAAGGGATACAACGATCGCAAAACTCGTTAGCGGAAGCTTAAGCCGTCTCCCGAGACCTGTATCTAATTTTGTTCTAGTCTGTCTAGTTATTCCAGTACAACACAAACTGTCCAGCGTAAAATGAACCCCGACATTTGGTACTCTCGACGTGCATCAGGTTGGCAAAGAAAAGAGTGCGGGATACGATGCAGCTCATTTCCGTTTGGTCGAATCCCCATAGCGTTTTATATACCGGTTTGTGTACAATACCTAGGTTGTATGTAATGACGCTGCCCAGGGGATAGCGGCTAGCATTTGTATTGTTTTCGTTTTATCTTCGTGCCCTGTGTAAAGTACACCTATTACATAGCCGCTTTGTTTAAAGTACATAACGTCGCAACTTCGCAAAACCGATATAAAATGTAATGTGCGAATTCTCGCGAATGAGAAGAATAAGTTTTACAACTATTATTATGACTTACAAGTCCTTAGAAGACTACATCATTTTATTTGAATATTTAATTGATAGCCCATCTGTGTACAATATTTGAGAGGTAATTTTGAACCTAGCTGCAATTTAATCGGTACATAGAATATTTAATGACACCAATAAATTACAATTGAAATTTTAATAGAATACATACTTTACACTTATTGCCCATCTACTTACATAATACTCGACATAAACCTACTGTATTAAATATTTACTTTATTTTATATACTTAAAAATTAATTAACAAGAGATTTAAAAAAATAGACAGACTAATTATAAGCAATGGATTAGCATTTTAAATGTAATGTGAGCTTTAGATAGTTCTAGATCAAATTTTCGAAAATAATGAGAATTATAATTAATATTTGCATTTTGACATAATAATTATGCAACATCTTTATCAAAATGAGTGTTAATTAAATTAAATTTAGCTTTAATAACGGTGAATATGAATAGCAGGATATTATCACAAAATACCTAAAAAAATGTTAGATACGTAGGTACTTTGATGTAGGTTCAGCCCAAATGTTAGGGTCAGTACCTACACTCTAGAGTAAACAGTCGAATATCTAAATGCCTATAGTTTAATTGTGAAAACTTAAAAAAAAATATGAAGTAGGTAGGAACATCTACTTATTACCTCGAGCGCTAAAGATATTAAGAGCCCTATTACAAATCTGCACTCTGCGAGATTAGGTATTTGAAGCGTTCCCGACATTTCGCATTTTGTAGTAATTTTGCAGTTGCATTTATCGTTTTTATTGAAAAAGGTTAATAAATTCATGCTATAAAATTATAAAATCTTTATTCCTCACGAAGTAACAATTGTTCTGGTATAAATTTTGCTTAATAATATTATCGTAGATAGGAGTAATTCACAGTTAAAAAGTTTTTTTTGCTTAGAATAAGATTTTTTTCTATATTAAATCAAAAACATTTCAAAATTCTAAGACTACTACGAACTATACGACTATATAGTTAAAAAGTTAAGCAAAATTTACAAAAAGCGAGGCCACTACGAACTAGGCGAATAGCTATTCTGCACTATTCATGTTTCCGAGATCAAGAACGCCATAATTGTCCATTTTACGCAAAAATCACAGTCGAGATGTAATATGCCTCTTAAGCTATTTTTTTTAAAACTCAAACTAAAAAAAAATCCTTATTATGGGTTAACAACTTGGGTTGGGTAACACTTATATTGGGTAACACTTATAGAACTGTCCTGCATGACCACCGGTTCGAAAACTAGCCCGGCGAGAAGATTTATGCAGTTTATTATTATGGCAGTCTATTTATGTATGTTTTGTACATCGTATCGACTAAACTACTGATCCGATGTTAATAAATGAGGTGGCAATAGATTTGTTAAAACAGCGCGGGCTAAGTAGGCTATATTTTTACGTAATCGGTTTACATTTTTTAAGTTTTGATTATACACAATTTACGGTTCCGTACCCAAAGGGTCATAACTCTTAAGGAACTCTTTTTAAAATTTGTAGCTATTTGACGAATTGTTTCGTATTAGATAACGACAACTTGATTGTGTGTGCAGTGTGACGGATTTTATCTTCGTTTAACTACGTAACGTTTGTCATCATACTTTGACGACGAGGAAACTTTTGCCAGCCCCGAGTTCAACGAAAACGTGTTTGTAAATTAACGGGTTTATATTCAAATTATATGGTGTTGTAGGTTTATGAATATACTGGATTTATTTAAAATATTTCACACATTTTTAAATGCTTTGTTTTCATATTA
The DNA here is from genome assembly GCA_037179445.1 of Phengaris alcon alcon. Taxonomy (NCBI): domain Eukaryota; kingdom Metazoa; phylum Arthropoda; class Insecta; order Lepidoptera; family Lycaenidae; genus Phengaris; species Phengaris alcon. Next base: position 1,303,933 of record JAYRCH010000354.1, read on the forward strand.
TATATATATATATATATATATATATACGAACGGACCCGACATACGTCCTGCCGGGCTGATTTGTGAATCTAAACCATCCAGGGCGCCACCCAAACGCATACAATAAAATTCATTCCAATCGGTCCAGCTGTTTAGGAGGAGTTCAGTGACATACACACGTACAGTAGAATTATATATATAAAGATAAGCTGGTGTTTTAACTAAATAACTCAAAATCTAAATCTACTTAAAAGTTCGCCTTAGTATAGGTTCTTTTAATTATTACCAGGTATCAGGAAAGTATTCCTTACATATTATGTTATTAGCTTTAATTATTGTCCGCGGCTTCGCCCGCGTGAAATTAGGTTTTAAACTTTCATCCCCTATTTTACCCACCTAGGGGCTGAATTTTAGAAAACGCTGAAATACGTATCTCATTATTTTTTCGTACTCAATGCGTACGAAATATAATGCAAATATGTCCAAGGAATAAAAACTTTCATACAAACTTTTATCCCCTATTTTACCTTCTTGGGGGTTGAATTTTGAAAAATTCTTCCTTAGTGCCTACGTCATATGAGATTTTTGTGCAAAATATCAAATTTGTAGCGGGTTTGCCCTGAGCCTTGATACATCAGTCAATCAGCTTTGCCTTTTATATGCCTTTATATATATAGTTATAGAGCAAGGATAATATTTTACATTCCTAAATGTGTTGGAATACAACCGTAATACAATCGATTTGGTCACCCTACTATTGGCATTCGCTCACGGAATCGCCAGACACTATCAGTGTTATGATCCGCCTTAATGCTCCTGTCCGTAATTATCTAACTCCCCCATTCCATGGAATCCTGGTACTTTATCATATTAGTACGTACACGAGCGACACGTCTGATGACCAATAATTCAATGATTAGAGTCGTGGTACGATTGTAATATAGGCATAATATATTCTTTGGTCGTGGTGTGTAATTACACTGTCTCTTATCGTATAAAAAAATATGTATCAGCCTCTCAGATTACAAAACAAAAGGACTTTCCCATCCTTATCTTAAAATCAAATAAAAAAATATTCAGTTTTGTTCCGTTCGCTATCGAGTATCGCCTTGTATACCTACTCTCAAGTTAGTAGTTAACTCATAACTCTATAGAACTAACCAATTTAACAATAATTATTATTCAAAGTAAGCGACACAAACAACTCGGGCATTTGGTGCATTCTCATTTCTATGAAAATTAGAGCCTCATCTAATGTTCATGACTACATACGCACCATTAACGGCTCTCATAACGCAGTTTTTTTTATGAGATATGACCGCATGTGCAACATTAGTTACGGTACATAAAGGTGTATTTGGGGTTCAGAGGGCTTTGGTCATCTCCCTGACCGAAGGGGTAATTTGAAGGCAGACAACGGACGCATTTGCATTAAAATGACAGTCAGATCCCGTAGAGCTCCGGCTTCCGTTGGATATAGCTGTATTGTCTGCACTGCCCTATGTATTATGGACTAAATTTCTATAGGGATACCGGTTTTTTAGAAAAGAATTTCATGCCACAAAAATATTGGTGGGTACCTACTTATTCTTATTACTAATTGGTACCTCAAGAGGTGGCTACTAGCTAGTAGGTACTTTAAATATTAAATCCGAGTGACGGAATAGGAGATAATTTTCAATACTAGAGATCGCCCTGTTATCGAAATTCGACCATTATTCATATTTAAATGTTTTGTTTAAATTTTTAGAGTTCTTTTGCCTCTTAGATACACAATAAAAAATGTGTAAATTTTGTTTATGCTATTTACAGTGCCGGATTTACACATTTTCCGCCCATAGGCTATTCAGTTTTTGCCGCTCCCCCTCACCAAACTTCCTTCTCTAAATTACTCTTCTTATACTAATCAAGAGTACAGTTGTAGTTTTTTACAATCGTCCTGGTTAATAATTGTACCAAATAGCTATTTGAAAGTGTCTTTAGTAAAATGTGTGAATTAAATAAAAAATAACAGCGCAAAATATATTCTAATTATAATAATATTATGTGTTGTAAGATGAAAGCGCGAGCAAGCAAAAATTTCTCTAATTTCGCAGGATTAAATTGGATAAATCATTTTTTTTTCAATTATGCTGGTTTAATTTGTAAAAAATACCTATCTTAAAGGGTTTATTCTTTAGAATAATTAACAGCACAAAATAGACGATAGAGTACTAAATATTAGAAATAACATTATTGAGTTCTGTACGTTGAAAGAGAGCGAGCGGAGCGTGCAAGTAAATCCAATAGAAACCTGCAAAATTAGAGACATAAATTTGCATGTTTCTATTGGATAAATCCCTATGGAGCAAAACAAATGACAGACAGTAACACAATGTCAAAATCTGCAGAGTCGCATATCTTCTCTACCTAAAGAACCCACCGCTGCCCGCTGCTCTCATCCAAAAATTATTGAATTTAAATTGTATTTTATAATATTGAAACGCTTTTAGAATATTTTGGATTGTATATTACCACAAAAGACATTTATTTTTATTTTTGAGATATAGTTTTTTATATTATTTCTGTAAGACAAAAATTGTTTAGGCCAAATTTGCCGCCCCCTAAAATTTTCCACCCTAGGCTTCAGCCTACTCAGCCTTCTGGTAAATCCGCCTGGATATTTACTATTTACAGATAACAAATGAAAAGATATAAATAAATTATTGACAGGCTGCTGGATTTGTAGACTGGATCGTGATTGAATGGCTATGGGCCATTCAATCAAATAGGTCCAAATCCGTAAAACGTGATTTTTGCTTCACGTATAAGACCGTTTTCAAATTATGTGATACAATGTCGCTTATCGCGTGCGATAATGTGAGATACTGCTATATTATTTTTATATTGAAACGTATACCTTCTTTTTTATTATTTTGCCTCTTAGATAGAAAAAAGTAAAAAAAATTAAATGTCAGAGACAGAGACGTCAACGTGTGATAAAATTATATCAAACGCACTGTCGGTAGTGTGAGCTAACTGAGGTAGCGATAATAATTATAAAATATAATTAATGTAATAATTATAAAAGAATATCAGTCCAGTTCAATTAAAAAGAAAATCACTCATGTTTTTCACGATGTAAACCGAACGTCAAAACTCACTTTTTGAGATTGACAATAATGAATACATGTGTGTAACTATATGTGAACCAAATTTATGGTAGTGTGTGTTGCTGATATTTTCATTAATTTAATGTATTTAAAAACGGGCAATTGGCCCACCACACTTACCCACCACTGTAACTCCTGTGTAGCCAGGATCGACAGTGGTAACCAACCGCAAAAACCCTTTGATATGATCTCAGGGGTGCCCGGGGGACATGCTAAATCTGTCTTGGAACCCGCATCGAAATTAATCAGAAGAATGTAGGAGGAGTAGGAAATATTCCAGTTTCCCTCCCCAAGAAAAGCGGGAGACAGCAAAAATTGTGATGACAAAAAGTCAGAATTAAAGGGGAAGCACCACGGGAATAACATTTTTTTTTTATGACTACAAGACAGAATGTAATTAAATGTTTTAATTTATAATATGACAGTTGATTACAATGCATTTATAATGACAAAAAAGTGTTGCATTGTTTCCAATAGTACTTATGACAAAAACGTTTGAAAGCTCGGAAGTTCTTCGCACAGCCCACGAGATCTTCATAGTACACAACCCTAGAAACACAATGGACGCTGTTCAACATTTCGATTCTTTCGTCATTCCAGAGATCACACTCCCAGAGATAATTTAATGTATTTCCAACCGTTATTTAAAGGAATTTAAGCTTTTTACACGCCTTCCTCAGCATAAACTTTAATTGTGGCAAATTTCACTCTCATCAGTACGCACAATTCTGGTAAAACTGTAGGTACTTATTTGAAATTTTCGCTTCACGTATTAATATATAGATGATTTACTTCACAATCTTTTGGACTACATACAATATTATAGTGACGAAAATAATCCTAATTTCAATAATCCGCGATTTAATGTAGTGACCATTAAACGGTGTAAATATTTTTATCTCGATTTCCAATATGGCGCCAACGTTCGGAATGCGAATATCACCGCGCTCATAAATAATACGCTATCGGGATGTGTCGTACTGCAGATACATGTTAAGTGAATGTATACACAGTTATGTATATATAATGATGGCCGCATGACTCAGGACCGCCCAAGAATAGAGATAAGTCTGAAATTTACTTTTTTTCTGCAAGTATACGTATTATATATTAGTTAAAATCATATTTTCTTGTAATACTTATGTATTAAAAAAATCTATTGTTTCTCTCGGTTTTGTCAATAAAACGTATTAAAAATATATTGAAAGGAAGTTGGCAGCTAATTGTCGTAGCTAGCTTTGTATCGAGTATGGAAGTGACAAAACTACACATTTATAATAACATAAAACGTGAAAATAAAGCAGGCAATTAAATCAGCGATATAATGCTCGAATGTGCCAGAAAAAGCCAATACGTAATTTCGTAGCACCTCCGACAAGTATCCACGTGTACAATCTATGAACATTGTATCTTTAGCGCGCAAGCTTTTTCCATCTAAAATCGTTCTCCATTTAGAGCACTCTCAGGTGACTTTTAAATCCATTTTAGTTTTCGTACCATTTTATCTTCTTCTAGAAAAGAGCTGCTTTACTATTATGCATTTGAATATTTATGTTAGAAAGTTATATTGTTCGTAAGTTTTACACATAATTATGAATTATCATTTGCAGCTCAATGTGGGTAGTAAGTTAAAGTACAATTACAGTCCTATCACAAAGACCAGATTTACTTCATACTGTTACTATATAATTTTATTTCCATCTAGAGCATTATCCAGACTCATCGTTAGGTCATTCTCTGCTTAATTCAAACAAGAATTATCTCCTAATCATACCTAAATGTATACCTAAATGTATGAATGCAAGGAATTGAATGTACACGGAAAAATGTACATTCATAAACATGTCGAGTAGGGTTTATCAATGCTGGCGGCGTCGCAATCAGCTGTAATGGCTAATGTATGGCAAGTTGCAATGCCCCTTGCAACAGGCCCTGCATACAGCCATATTCATACATAGATATAATTTAATTACGATTATTATTATTGCGAAGGGTTGAAACAAGTTTACTTTCACAGTTTTGGCAAATGTCAAAAGATGGCCTACATTTCGATCTTTTGACATTAATCTGATTCTTCTTTTTCTTCTAGAGCACAACGAATATTATACGCATGGTCCTACCTACGTATGTTTTCGAAAGGTTTCCAATCGTAATAAGTTTATCATATTGTACAATTAAATAACAAAATAAAAAAATAGTAAGTAAAAAAAAATCACCATTTTTGGTTATGATTTCCAACTGTTACACATCGGTAGGATGCTCCGTCAAGCTCAATACAGGGACATCCGTTTTACGAGTCGTCACATGAATCAGAAACAGAACACGCACTTAAAAATTATAAAAACAAAAAATTAAAAACAGAACAGAGACAATGGGAACTATAACAATGACAATATTAACTCTGGACCTCACAAAACCCGTTAAAAAAGCATCAAAGACATACAATGAGGCATTCAATCCTTTCGTCAAAACACGCATTTCCTTATTGCCTCGTAAATCTTCGTCGTACATCTCCGGGAACAATCGGTGCATTATTCGATATTGAAAAAATTAAAATCAGTCTATGATTTTTTAGTTGCTGCTGTGAATCGGTTAAAGTTAGTAATCCGCGTGCGACGACATCCATTACATAGGTATTTTACTACTGGTGAGTACGTGTAAACAACTTTTGTATAAATAATCATTAAAATACCTGAATCACTGCTTCTAATCACGTCGTGGCTTTGAGCTTGTTATTTTACTTAATCTAGGTACCTTCAATCTCTTCAATTAAAAGAGAGAATGTTTTGGGATGAAAGATAAATTATGTTTTTAAGGACTAAACTTCTGCTGTGCTGTTCAAAATCTAAATCTGAAATGTACGAATTTCTATAAAGTTATTGTTTGCAAAAATATTAGTAATGTCAATGGTTAATTTCTAAATGTCTCCGAGTAGAAAAATTAAGGACGAAGAATGTTTACCCACCTAAATGGTATCAATACATGTATAATGTTTTAATGACATAATGTCATGACACTATAACTCGAGTATTGTAATCAATTTACAAATTAATAACAAAGTTTAATGAGGCATGAGTATATTTTAAAAGCTGTCAGAGCAATGTGCCGCTCGCTCAACCCATCGCAGCAGTTGGAAACTTAACGCGAATGTAAATTAGGGGAGCTGTGCCCTATGTAAAATGAAATTCACGATAAAATTGCTATACACTACCAAACAATGAATTATGATTATAGCCTAAAGAATCATCAATTGTTATTGAAAAATAACTTAATCGCTTATTAGTTTGATGTCCATTTTGGACATGGTTAATTTGGTAATAGATGCATAAAAATTACTTAATCGTGAAGCTCGAAGACAATACAAAAATTAAGAAATCCAATAAATCGCTGATGTTACAGCTGCCCTTAAAATAAAATAAAATTTCCTCGAACACAACAGAGCGAGTGTCATTAACAAATTACACCGACATTAGCGTCGTCGGCTCGACGCCGTTACTCTCGACAAACATCCACTCAAATCATCCATTCGAGCATTTTTATCATAAAAACAAAATATTTCTACATTTCCCCGGGTATTATTAATACAACGGGGTTTGTCGGGTTGAAATTGATTGTTGCAAAATTTTGCTAAAGCAATTTAAAAAGATGAACGAGACATTTTGTAAAAAGCATTCACAGATAATAGATACACATTCTTATAAATTAAAAATGTAATTATATTATATAATGTTCTTAAAATACTGTTTAATGTTTAGTACCTGGGTAACCGAGCTTTGCTCGGTGCTAGAGCAAAGATTGTAAAAAAATTAAAAAGAAAAAATATTTTTGTGAAAAAAATGTTTGTGATTCCCAGGGAAAAAACCTAGATAGACCGATTTTTCTATTTAAATACTTCCAGCCGTTGCTGACATTATGATCATATACATACAAGATTATCTCGTTTAAAGTAAAAGATATTGCCAATTTTAGACATCTAACCAAAATGTAGAGCACATGAAATCTTTCCTCTACAATTTCCTATAGACATTACTTTGTTGCAAATCATTGTTTACTATGAGGGTCGGAACTCCTCCGTAACTAAGGGGGGAGATAGTTGTTATTTAATACCACGGCCTTTTATCTGACCGCCATAAGCTATAACTTTACGTAAAATTATATGCAATTGCATTCTGCGTTCCTTGTCTGTGGTACCAGTACACTTTTTTATTGGTTTCATATAAAAATGAGTCTTAGTTCATTCAAATCGCGTTTATGAATAAATTTATTAGAAACATTATTTAAAATATTATCGATGTCACGTTTTTCCTCTAAAATGACATTTAGAGATTCAGACAGGAGAATTCACGGTAAAATTTGTGAAAGTATAATTATAAAAATGGTCATATTAGTCATTAATTATATAACTCAAAAATGGCTCGATTAATTTTCATAATTTCTCAATTCGAATAGCAGGATTTAACTATTAAAATATATAAGTTTACGTATGTAAGATATCTGTGAGTCATTCCTTATAAGAATAAATTTCATAGCATTTCAATATGGTGGCCTATGTGTTCTGTGATTTTCAAAAATGTTGGGCTAAATAGGTAAATCCCACCCCTCTAATGGCGGAATTAATATTTTCTTTATAACATGGAAACAATCTAGATAATAACGCACTCTTAGTGCGTTATTATCTAGATAATAATACTTATATTATCATAAAAATCTGCTACTTTCCTTATTTAAAGCATGTAAACAAGATCCTAAATAAAAAATATAGTAGTTTTCATCGCATAAAAAGAGATTTTTATGAATGGATCACAATTTCACAGATATAAAAAAAATTAAGACGATCTTATAAGAGATAAAAGTAAAGTAGTTTAATAGAAGCGAATTCAGACGGCGTCTATTGCCAACATCGCCGACATTTGCCGACACCGTCGACACTTTTCCGACACTAAATTGCATCCTCGAAATTGAAACTGAGACATGTCTGGCTTTTCAGGATGAAATGCTATTAGATTATATAATGCACACTGCATTAAGAATATATATAATTAACCTAGCCTATGTCGTGACTTAGCTTTTTTCTGTCTTCTGAGTAGTTTGTTCTTCTCGCTCAAGTATAATGGACAGATTGGACACTGCAACACCAGAGGAGTTACAAACGTATTACAGGATTTAGTAATAAATACTTTTAATCAAAACGAAGGCAAGAGTTTGCAAGAGTTCTGACTCTACCGCAGTTCCCAAACTATAAGTATGAATGAAGAAAAAACCAGTAAACAATTCCGTATTAAGGATCACATTGAAGTAAGCAAACGGTAGGTTCATGTAAGATCAAATAGCCAATAAAAGTTCAAACTGGCAGTCACTTAATTGGAATTTTAATGAAACTACACAAATTAAGGTCGTTTTCGTCCAACACGTACCAACCGTTACCCTTCTTAAAACTTTTCCAATTTTCTACGATACAGTTTAAATTGCGTCGACGTTCTGAATATTTAACTTTATATTACTTTTGTCTTTATTAATTACCTAACCCTGGCTGAGAATATAAATTTGCGGGCTGCATTTGAACCGATGAGTAGGTATACATTTTATCCAAAGATGAGCTCGATTTCCAAAATAAAATAGTTTAAAAAATTAGACTAACTGTACTGAAACACGTTGTTCTATCTTAACTAAGACCTGGAATAAATAAATAGGTAGCTAATTTACGCTACCGACAGAACGAACATCAAATGTTTCACAGGTAGGAACAGTTAGTATGGGAAAAATTAACTGTCGTATTTAGTATTGTCCTCTTAATTTTTACAATATTATAATTCTCACCGTTTAAACCTTCACTGAACTTCCACAATTATTTCAAGACCAAAATTATCCAAATCCGTCCAGCCGATCTCGAGTTTTATCGAGACATTAGAATGGCAATTATAATTTTATATTTATGGAAGATTTTTCTCTTATAACAATTTTCTTTAAAAAATTTTGGGGATTAAAAACCTAATCTCGTCCACACTACGAAAAATAGCGTCAAAGTTTTCTCAATATGTGTTCAATCCGTTCCCGAAGACCCGAATAAGGCGACAAGAGAAACTTTTATTTTTAACCAGTTGGTTGCCAACTGAAATTGGTTTTCCCCCTCCTGGGATTGGAAACTAAAACTTCAGCGTAGGTATACTTGCCAACTTCAACATAATGAAATCTAATTTGTAGCTATACAAGTAGATAGCGAATGAATTGTAGTAGATATAGAAATGTTGATGGAGTCAACTTAACCTGCAAAGTTGAAAGAATAAAGTACATAAAAGAGTTGGATGAATCACTTCGGCCTTCGCACAATTCAATAGAGTTTTGAATGTTTATACTAATAATGTAATTTAAGGAGAGGAACGTGTGCGGAAAACCTGAACAAAAGAGATCTCTAATCCTACTTACTATCGTAAATGTGAAAGTTTGAGAGGATGGATGGATATTTTCGAGTGTCTCTTTAATGCTAAAACTACTGATTGGAAATTGATGAAGATGTAGTAGAAGTTTCTAAGGATGTGAATAAATACATAGGTTACTTTTTAGCCCGAAAAAGTACATTTTCCCTTGGGAAAAAATGTATTTGACTGTGCACTATTCCACGCGGGAAAAAGTTAGTAATTATATTACACAGATAGTACAAAACTATTTTGCTACTTTTTTCACTCCCAGGCTGTTTCTTCTTAAACTTACACAAACAAAGACTCGATATTAAAAGTAAATTTCTATACGATAAGGAAATTGGATAGTAATGTATGCCCGTATGACATTTTAAAGCCTCAGTACCACCTTATTTACCTACGATCTTGGACATTTTTGCGGCCGATAGCGGCGTCGTATGTCGCAGATTTTATTGCTTTGAAAACGGGGGATTCTACATGTATCTCCATTTCTTGTTTTTATTTAAATGCACTTTACAGCACTTTTTATACAGTGGTTTGAATTAAAAAGATATATTATGGTATTCCATGTTATTTGAAAGTCGTAATAGAATATCCAAAGCTTTTTACGATGAACAATACGCTAAGTTATTATTATAAAGACCAATAAAGACCAGCTTGAAATGAAACTAAATTCTGCAGATTTAGTTATCGAAAATTTACAATAATACTTAAAAATCTCTTATTTTGAATGTTTAGAAGATACATTCAATTACTCCAAAAGACCAGTGCCTTGAATATAGATATGAAAACGTTAAGATGTTGCGACACTATATACTCCATCTTATAAGGTACCAGATGTACTTTACTTTACTTTTTCGGAATAAAAAAGTGGCCTATGTGTTAATCCAGAGCTTAAATTAATACCACACTAAATTTAATCTAAATCCTTTCAGTATTTTTTGCGTGAAAGAGTAAACAAACATTCAAATCCAATGACAACCTCTGTGGCTCAGTGGTTAGTACATTGGTGCTCAAGCCGGAGATCTGGGGTCCGAATCCCACCAGGGAAAATAAAGTTTTATGTGTTCCTGGGTCATAGATATTTCTTATGTATAGTGTAAGGGTATTAAATATATTTCCGTAGTCTGGTACTAGTAACACAAGTTCTTCGAGAACTTACCACCACTATACAACTATAGAAAGTTCATCGGTCCATATTTTATTTTAGAATAGAATGAGATGGATTAAAAACTTTGACCGGCCTTATCTTGCTCATTTTTCAACAGATATTGGCGATTGTCTTACCATTTATTTTATTATTCTTATGTTCTAAGTAATTCTTCCTTTCTATGCATATTCCCTATTAAGATAATTTTTAAAATAATGATAATATATGGTCTTTGTATTTGCCACTATCTCAGATAATAAAATGCTGTAGGTCGGTACATAAATCATAATATCGGAAACAAACAATGTAGGTAGTGGGTGGCAGACAGTAGGACCAAGCATCCTACGCCAGTCAGATTGTTCTCGTTCATACATAATATACTTACAGCATATTACACCTCTGTTGCAAACAAATATAATTGTTAAAACTGCTTTTAGAAATACCTATCTTTCTTATCTTATATCTTATCTATATATAACAAACATAAATCTGCCACATATTACAGAATAACTAACAGTAATTGCGTACTAAGTATACACTACATCTTATATTTTATACGAGCTGATCTAGTATATATATATATATACATATATAATCGCAATCTTGGTAACGGTTCCAAGTATTTCCATCAAATTTAGTAGCTGGGTCTTATCCATGAGAAACCGCGCATTTTTTATCTTATTTTTTCGTCGTGCTATAATATATTAATAATTTCGACTCTAAAATGTCAGTTCCATCGGCAGTTTGGTTTGCGTATATGTAATTTTTGCGTTCTCTCCCATTACAATACATTCGGAATGTGGTGGGTTCGAATCCCGGTAAAATATTTTTGTGAATTTTTTTATATCTACTAGAGCTTCGAGCAAAGCTCGGTCACCCAGGTACTTTTACTAATGCTAGCCATACACGTAACGTTAAACCTGACAGGTTTGTCAGTACAGTTGAATTTTACTAGTAAACCGGAGGATGTATGTTGCACAACTGTGCAGGTTTCTTTACTACTCAGGTCAAGCTTATAAAGGTCTGTGCAGGCAAACCTGTCAAGTAGGTACACCTTATTTTTCACATACATATTTTCGTTACCATCCCAAAAAGGTAAGGCTTATACCGTCCGAATTCTTAAATGCTACGTAAACTGTGGATCATTTCACATCGAAACGAAAAGATACGCGACGCAGCGCGGCGCTGTATTTTAAGATAGCTGTTCAAAATTGAACTTTATTCGTTACACTAGAAGATACACGTTGCATTGTAAGAGTTCGAATGTCAAGTTGCACCGCGCTGCACAGCGCATGTGCAGTGTATGACTGATGTCATATGAAACGTATGCAGCGCTGCGTCGCATCACGTATCGTCGCCATGTGAACTAACCATATAGGCACAAAAGTTACATGCTACGATGCTAGGCTTTTCATTCTGCTAATCAGAGACAATCACGGCATGGGATTCAGGAGCACCCTAACTTTGAGTAGCGTTTAATTCTAAAGCCCGGATTCAGAGGTTTTTTGTCGGTAGTTTATATATTCAATAGCGCGTTTGATTGGATGATGCTAACGTGTTAACCAATGAAAAGCTCTATTGAATAGATAAGCTTTCCACAGAAACCTCAGAAACAAGGAATGAATCAAACAATTTTTCAACGGTTACTTTAAAAGATAATACTTAGTGCCCATTTCACCAACGTATGTTAAGGCTGATCATTGATTACAAATCTTGTTTTCTCCCTCGTTCGATGAACACTAACAGGCATTTGGGAAATTGGGATCTAAATCTCGTAGTCATAAGGAGGCGAGTAAGCTTATGATAGAAGGTTTAACATGTACTTAATAAAAAGTTATAAAATACATTCGGCTTATCTAAGATTTTGAAGATAAAACTAGGAATGATATCGTAGTAAAATGTGCAGTATAAAGATTAGTTTTACAAATTATCCAACTAATTAATTAAAGATCACATAAAATTAATAAATTTTCATCTTTATTGGCAATAAAAGCATGAGAATTAATAACGTTTGCTGTGTAAAAATGGAAATTAGTGGTTTATTGCGAGATTTCATTTGAATTTCTTACTTGTCAGGTCCTAGTTAGGTTTCCGTTTTAAAGTTATTACTGTGAGTTCACAGTACTGATTTAAGTACTACTATTTAAGTAGACAAAACCTGTATTGTGTTTACTTTTAATTTTTCAGTAACCCGATCTAATCCTGGATCTTTCTCGAAGAGTAGTGACTTAGGTACAGAAATACCTAATACCTAAAATAAATTCTGTTTTTTCGAACAACAGTTTTAGAGCGAGGATCCATTTAGTGCATTGCGCTGCGTTACGTTAAAGCAGTGCAGCGTCGACGTTGTGTCGAAGAAGTCAGACTCTAGAATTCACTATCAATTAAGCAATCATTTATCGAATATTAGAAGGCAATTTAAACTGAACAAATTGAACAATAAACTGTTTGATAAAAAACATAGTCGGAATCTGCTATTTTCTCATTATGTATAACAAAATTAACGTACCTAAATATGTATTTTCGTATAATTGCTTAACAATATTCAAATTACTCCTACAGCTGTTAAAAAGCTAGCAAATTTTCATTTATGTCCCGATAAAATTGGGCAAAACAATTCGCAGTTGTAAATGTCATGAGGATAATTTATTCATAAACCCTTGTTTCGTATAAACAAATCAGAAATAAATCATTAATACAAGTTATAAAACTTGTATTAATGATTTATTCCTGTTCGTATCTGTAATGTGTGTGCGTATGGACTATAAAATGTTTTATTTGACAGTTTATGGCTGTGAAAACCTCACAAAAGTTTTATTGATATCTAAGCGCCATACTAAATTATCGTTTGAGAATAACACACTTTTTTGTTTCTTAACATGTTGGCTGTTTTGCAAATTGAATTAAATATTTGAAAATTATATTTTTAAATTTGAAGTAAGCTTGGTTTGTCAGGAATGTAATGAATCAAGATTTTTTACTTTGTAGTTACTTATCCGATGCAATTACTTCACATACAGGATTAGATACTATAACACAACATCGAAGTCCGTATTTCAGTAGGACTATGCTACCTACTTCTGCATTATGATTCATACATAGGTTTGACTCACCTGTTAGACCTGAATCCTAACCAAATGATTTGGTACACGATTTTCTTCTACACTATGTTTTCACCAACAATTTCCAACTCTTTTATGGATTTTTATAAATCACTGTGCAGACCATTTTTTGCCAAAAGGAAATTTAAACGGCACAACCAACGTTACTTTTACGACTGTGCGATCATTTGAGTTTTACCCCCATCATGCCTGTAATTATTGCCTTTAGTGCGTTTCTTTGTCCAGTAATTGCTATAACAGTTGATTCTTTTTACAATTGAACCTACGAATACCTTTACGTATGCTACACGGTAATTTTAACTCTATATATTCGGGCTAAGGTTCATATTTTAATGTCTTTCCGTAGACCACTGACAGTAATATTTATTACACCTTAAAGGGTTGTGTGTAGTGCTATGGTTTTATGGTTTTTCGTTGTGCAATTTTCTTGTATTGTATGCTATCGTGTAGCGCGACCACACGTTCACCGCATTGATCCTTGAAGCTGTCACAAGTTTGCCAACGTTTATATAAACGCTCATGAAACAACTGAGGCTTAGATATGGGTATTATTAATATTATTAATATTTTTCATGATTGTTTCAGAATATGTAGTTATTTTATCTAGGATTTTTTAAGCAAAGAACGAAATATTTATTGTGAGTAGGTATCTACAGCTGTATAGTATTGCAGTAGTGATTGCTCCATTTCCAAATATTAAATAAATTGTACTTAATAAGCAATAAATGCAAAAATCTTATCAGGAACGATAAAGTTATAAAATAATATATTGACGACTGTTTTTATGAGTTTCTCAGTTATACAAGATACGGTTTGTACAGTAGCAGCTTTTACTAGTAGGTAATTATTACTGCTATTTACTATCGCCTTTAGCTGTCCAGCTGTAGATAAAAATGTATTCTGCATCCTATAAAATATGCATCGTTGCATAACACTAAATTAAAAAAAAAATCGAGTATCAAGTCCGTACAGTTACGTTTTAGCTAGCAATTAAACGTTAGAACAACAATAAAAGATCGTGGACAATGAGCCAATACTATTGTCCAGTACCTTTTTCGATAACCGGGAACGATCACTCCCTGAGGTAATAAAACGAAAGTAACGGGTATGTTATAAAGAAAGGTAATAAGGCTTTGAGCTACGATCAAATTTAGTTTCGCTGACTCGCCGTCTACTGCAATTTTGAGTTGAAAATTCATAACCTTTTTGTAATTTATGAATTATTCTCGTGGTCGTATAATTAAAATATTTAAATTAATGTAGAAACTGGAGACAAGTATGTATTGGATTATGTAGGTACTAGGTACCCGATAGAATCTCGAATAACCCTTAGTTATAATTAAAGTGACAATTTTGGGGTTATTAGACTAATACAAACAGCTCCATCTATGCATAGAAAGCAGAACTCTAAAAATAGCAAAATACTATAGCGTCATCTAGGGCACCCCTCAGGAAGGTAACTGTACCCCTGCCAATCAGGGAATTGCAATTGAGGGGAGAGGTTGTACGCAAAAAATTATGTAAAGCATCTGTATAGTGTAAGATCATTGGACCGCAGTTTAGATTGGCTTTCATTCTATAACAAAGGGTAGGGTTTTTCAACCTTTTTATCACGGAACCTCCCTGAGATTATAATTCATAAGAATAAAAAAAAGCTATTGCGCCAATACGCATTCCGTACAAATCAATATATTTACGGAATCCTTCTATAAGCCGTGTCCTGACACGCTCTTGATTAGGTTTTTAATAAGATGCCAACATCTGCTGTCTGAGTCAAAAAAAGATGCCAACATCTGCTGCCAACGCAGCATTTCCATCAGCTATCATCTTAAACTAAATGCATTTTCAAATAAATGTATTTTGTCACTGATGTGCAAATTTGAAAATCTTAATTCATCAGCAGACACCGTTATTTTACAAGACTATAGCATATTTTGCTGTATGCATGCAGATCATCATTTAATGAAAGGCGAGGCGGGACGCCTTCTCCGAGATTCCATTTATCCACCCACATCGTCCTTATAAATAACGTGTATCCGGCATCTATCATGGTTTATCAGAGCAAGGACATTTAGTATATAATTTCTTCCCTTCGGTACGCAATCGACTCTCGAAGCAATGGATAGAAATAGACCACTACGTCGCTCAATTTTTAACAGGACACGGAAACTTTAAAGCGAAACTATTTGGATTTACATTAGTCTCGTCTCCGCTATGCGAGTGTTCGACCGAAGGTAGCCCTTATGAACAAACTGCTCATCACATACTCTGGGAGTGTGATCTCTGGTATGACGAAAGAATCGAAATGTTGAACAGCGTTCATTGTGTTTCTAGGGTTGTGTACTATGAAGATCTCGTGGGCTGTGCGAAGAACTTCCGAGCTTTCAAACGTTTTTGTCATAAGTACTATTGGAAACAATGCAACACTTTTTTGTCATTATAAATGCATTGTAATCAACTGTCATATTATAAATTAAAACATTTAATTACATTCTGTCTTGTAGTCATAAAAAAAAAAAAACATGTTATTCCCGTGGTGCTTCTCCTTTAATTCTGACTTTTTGTCATCACAATTTTTGCTGTCTCCCGCTTTGCTTGGGGAGGGAAACTGGAATACTTCCTACTCCTCCTACAATCTTCTGATTAATTTCGATGCGGGTTCCAAGACAGATTTAGCATGTCCCCCGGGCACCCCTGAGATCATATCAAAGGGTTTTTGCGGTTGGTTACCACTGTCGATCCTGGCTACACAGGAATTGCAGTGGTGGGTAAGTGTGGTGGGCCAATTGCCCGTTATAAAAAGGACATTTAGTTTCCAAGTTTATCAATTTCAAGAATAAGCTGAAACTAATATTGATTTTCTAACGCAAGAATATCAAATTGCGTTAGAAAATCAATGTTATTTACACATACTACTTGGTAAGTTGGGGTCAGAGCATATTTTTTGGTACTACTGGTCGTCTTTACGCATAGACTATCTTGCGCCATCTGAAAGTATATTATCTAGCTAGGAGGTTATTTCCTTTGTGATCGTGCAGTGCAGATCAACTAGATGCAGAATGGATTCCTGAATGTGTATCAAAGTAAGTACGGGTAGCTATTTAAAAACAGAGCGGAGGTAGAAATTAGAGGCACCTAATTTCGTTAGGGTGGTCGGTTCACACCGAAATGATACGCGAAGTTACGCGGCTCTACATTTTAAGATAGCTAGTAAATATTTAACTTTATTTACTTCACAAAAAGATACACGTTTCATATGACATCAGTCTTACACTGCACATGCGCTGTGCAGAGCGGTGCAACATGACAATCGAACTCTTACAATGAAATGTGTATCTTCTAAAGTAATTAATAAAGTTAAATTTTGAACAGCTATGAGGCATGCCTTTTAAGTTCTGTCGTTTCCATATTTCCCGGCAATTTTGAATTTTGAACTATTCTATATTCGAATGTGTTTAAATTTTGAATCTCAAAACAGTTGAAAGTATTAGGATTAATGATATTGTTTAGCCACAGCGTCGATTGAAATCTATCAGGTCACGTACGAAAATGAATCTTTCTAAGGAAAATGTTCGTGAAATAATTTTCTACAACTTTAGAAGAGGCCTGACACGGCTTCAGTGCTTTGAAAAGCTAACATCTGTGTTCAGTGATGAAGCCCCATGTTTGCGGACTGTCAAACGCTGGTATTTAGAATTCCAGCGTGGACATACGTTAGTGACAAATTTCGCGAAGGATGCCCAAAATCCGCCTTCACTGAAGATAACATCATTGCTGTGAGATAACTAATTCTCGAAGATCGTCATGTGACGTATCGAGAGATAGATGCTCTATTAGGCATCTCAGGGATGACCATTCAGAAGATCTTGAATGAAGCGCTTGGTGTGAGAAAGTTAGTTTGCCGTTGGATACCGCATCTGCTTTCCGACGATCACAAGGCGGCCCGCGTCAGATGGTGTAAGAAAACTTTGCAAAGGTTCAACCGAGGAGAGTCAAACCACGTCTACGACATCATCATTGGTCACGAATCTTGATTTATGCCTACGATCCCGATTCCAAACAACAATCTACAATCTGGGTCTTTCAAGACGAGCCAAAGCCGACTACAGTTGTTCGTCCTCGAAGCACTTCAAAGAAGATGGTGGCTACGTTCGTTGGAAAAACCGGTCAAGTTGCGACTATTGCACTTGAAGATCGTAGAATTTCGAAAATTTAACTCAAAGCGACGCATCATCCTGCACCACGACAACACAGCGCTCGTTAAACGATTGAGTATTTGAAGCAGGAAAAAGTAGAAATTCTTGACCATCCTCCATGCAGTCCAGACCTAAGCTCTAACGATCTTTACATTTCCTAAAATTAAGAAAAGTCTTCGTGGTCAAAGGTTCCAGTCCGGTGAAGAAGCAGTCGACGCTTTCAAGTCAGCCATTTTGAACACCCCCACTTTAGAGTGGAATAAATGTAATAATAACTGGTTTGAGCAAATGGAAAAGTGTATTAAGCTACGTGGCGAATACTTTGAAAAATATTAAAAAGTACTATAAGGTTCTAGTTTTGTTTTTTTCTTCAAACGACAAAACTTAAAGGGCATGCCTCGTATCTTAAAAATGCAGCGCCATGTTGCGTATCGATCGTTTCAGTGTGAATTGACCCTTAGTGTAGTTGCCCAACAATGTAATAATAAATTGTTACATATATAGGCCAAGGCTATAAAATTTTCTTAGGCTAGAATTAACATTCATAAAACAGAAGTTACTACCATATTCTTGATAGACACATCACCTGGTCTGATGTAAATGGGTATTTATGTGAGTATTTATCATCACATGATTCAGAACTAATCGTCCGTGAGTCAATAAACCCTCAATAAAATAATATCATTATTTTGACCAACAACCAAGATTCGTGTCAATCGCCAATAAATTCATCTAATTGAGCCATTGTAGACAAAATACCAAAAGATACTAAATCGAAATTGCGTGACGAAAATATCCTACGTATGTATAGTCCTATAAATAAGCATCTCAGAACACGTGTTCGTAAGGAAACGGCCCACCGAATGACAATGGAGGTTTCCCTTTCATGAAAATTTACGTGATAAAAATATTAAATGTTCGCGTGTGAAAAAATATAAGCCGAATGGCTGCGGTAGGTACGATTATGTAGTTCCATAGCGGTTCGGGTTGTAAATCAGCGAAGGACGTGAGAATGGAGTCATTATTTGGGAAATGTGCATTCGGCGGAGGCGAGGTAGTCATTCTATACACGGTTATGATATAGAAACACGCGTTTTCTGTGATTTCGTAGACGTAAATTAGCTTATATAATAGAGAACCGAAGCGGTTAATTTCTCTGAGGGGATAATCTTTTTAATAAAATCTAGCTTCGTTTTTTCACGTGTTTAACTTCATTTGCGTGGAACAAACGAATACGGAACACTTTTTTAATGGAAACTCAAAGATAAAAGTAGCATTATTTACACCTTATATCCTCAGCTATTTGCCAAAGAAACTCCCGTAAAAATCAATCAAGATGTTTCAGAGATTAGGCTAAACAAACAGGCAGACCGACAGACAGCCGGACAGTCAAAAATTTTAAAAAATTTTTTTGGAAGTACCGTATTTTTCATATGTATTTCATATGCATTTAGTGAAAAGCAGTTAATTAAAAATAAAAACAAACACTTCAATTTTATTTATTTGCATGAGTGAAATTATTAGGATTAACGACTGTAATATTTTTTGTTGTTGTGTTGCTGATATTGAACTCTGTCTAGTATCTCGTTAAATAACGTTTTCTACGTAAATTTTTACGTAGAAATTTAATTAAAACGCAATCATTTATATGTGAACTACCTGCGTCTATTAATTGTTAATACAGTAATCTTTTGTTTTTACTTCTTTAAACAATCTTAAGCCTAGGTCGCGGTTGAATACGCTATCTACCTTTTAACTCGGGTATTATACGCTTGAAATAAGCCATTTAAATAATGTATGGTAATGTCTATTTTTAAATGTGACTAAACGTAGCGTTATGATGTTAGAGTTGCAAGAATCGATTATTACAATGTATTCAATGTGTTACAGTGAAGTATTGTAATAATTGCATAATACATGCAGAGTTACACATACTTGCGGCATTATTTAATAGCTTAGATTTAATTGATTTCCATTCAATACAGTATATTAACCGTGAATAATAAAGTGGATTCAAATAAATACTAAGTTCATTCCTAATGCCTTCACTAAGCAATGTCTTAATTAAGGATTGTCTAATAAGAATAACTTACATTTTAAATTTACATCATTTAACATTATTTTAAATAAATCGACGAAGTATCTGGCACATAACTTTACTATTTGCCTTATAAGCCACCAGCTAACTCATTTAAGCTGTTCAAATTGCCTTTGTTTGATCAAGTATCTAACTTTATTCGTGACTGCGAGAATACGAAATCAATGATGCACTTGTTATGCATCACGCTACAGGGGCGCAGTTGCCAGTATGCAATTCGCGAAATGCAATGACATCCCAGCGCACGAGGCAGTGTCTTAACCACCCGAGAGATGGCGCTGGGCGTTTAGCGAAATCATCATTTTCAGACATTTTAGCCTGTAATCAAATACATCAAAATATGCTCAATGAATGTTATTTCATAATTATAAATTTTCTTAGTAAATAGCACTCAAAATGTTGTGAAGTGTGATAAACATTTTACAAGTTTCTGACCTTGCATCTCTAGTAGTTTATAAGGAAAAATATAGGTGGCATTTTTAAAACTTGTATTCTTTATAAGTGAATTTGTTATTACGTTATTTAAATTATTAACTAATCAATTTACTTATTTACAAAATAAACTTGCATTTTAATTTTTAACACTTTTAGACTGTTTATAATATTTGATTCTTACATATCGGAATCTCAGCATCTCTTCAAGGCCTATGATACAAGCTATTTTAAATATTTTTTTAGAAAAGGAAGTAAAATTTATCTATTGTGGGTAGAGAAATTTTACTTATATCTATCGGTATAAGAATATATGTAGATTTTTATTACCTGCTAAAAAAATTGCAAAGTTGTTAATGGATTTATTTAAAATATACTCCAATAAAGAGTACTTGCCGACAACCCCGGTGTTATTAGTTACTATTAAGAGCAATACGGTTCCAATGAGGTATATTTTTCGAGATGTCCACGAACAGTCGTGGTAGAAGGTATAGCACTGCATCACACAACACATCTTGCACTGGTGTAGTTTAGAGGAGATCCCAGAGCTCTCTCCAATAGTGGACCACTGAGGAGTTTTTAGTGGGTAGAAATCCCCACATACCTCTAACTCTTATCCCTAAGAGAGTTTAGGATGATCTTATGAAGATTTTCGACTCGAAAAAAGAAGGTAAAGAACTTTTCATAAGCGTACGTTACATATTTCTATTTATTTCATAACCTGTTCTGTTTTCATAAACAAGTTTTTCCTTTTTATGTTTATATCGTATCCACGTCTAACCATATGGCATATATTGCTAAAAAAAGGCAAGGAACAACATATAAAAAGATCAACCACGCGTTTCGATTCAAGGTTTCGAAATCAGTCATCGTAGTAATATTTTAAGATCTATTCGTAGTTTCTATACATCTGTTTACATCCGATATTCTACAAAACTTTATTTTTATTCGAGTGACGTGATTATTTACGCATCGTATCGATACGAAATTTTTCTATAGATTTGTTTAAAACACATATAAATTATAGTATAATTTGTATATTATACTTTGGTATGAAAGTGTACTTTTATTAGAACACAATGTATGTAGGCGCCAGGATAAACATGAAACAGTAGAATTCCGCGATAAAGTCGCATGGTAGAAGCCTATAGTGATGAGATGAGAACTCAATAACGGAGATTTTTTAATTTTGATATAATAACATCGATTGGGCCGCAGTCATTTCCTGTTATATTATTATTATACCTACTCCTCTATATATATTATTATTATACTCCTCTAAAGGCTCCTCCTCTCCCTCTGAGGAGTATAATAATAATATTTATAGACGCTTTAAACCACCAATAAATACCCAGAGAACTTGTGTCTCTGTTCCCCGTAACCAGGCAGCGAGAAATTATTTAATACATTTTATACTACCCATAATATATTAAAGTTTTTTACTAAATTATAAACACATTTAATACAGGAACCATGGACCCAGGAACAAAATAAACTTTTTGTTTTTCGACGGGATTCGATCACGCGACCTCCGACTTGAGCGCCAATGTGCTGTGGTAATTGTGGTGGCAAGCCCCAAAGGAAGAACTTGGACCGAGCAGGTGGTATGCTCGGTCACGCCGAAGCCCAATTGTAAGCATTTCAGATGTTTTATAATATAGCGCCGAAAAGTGAAAACTTCGATAGCACGATTCACAATCGTGGCGTTAATACCGCCACACACAGAGCCACAGAGTTGAGGATAAGACTGTACTCTGTAGTTCACCACGCTAGCCGAGTCTGCTTAGATACTCAGTTTCCCTTCGTCGTTCTGGGAATCCTTACCTTATACCTTACATAGGTACTGCAGTAACAACAAAGGCCTTATTGATACACGCCTACACTTGGGATCAAATCTAGACCCTCTCGACTGCGACTCGAGCGGTCTAATAGGCCACAGGCTATAATATAGATACGACAAAGTATAAAGGAATAAATTTATTCCTTTATGTTTATAAATTCTTTTATTCCTTCTGGGTGCTCTAAGGAAATAGTTTCGTCGCTGTAATGTTTTCATAAAACTAGTGATGCAATGGTAGTCCCTCGATTATTGAGACAAAATGGCATTTTTTCCTAAAACTATGTTGTCTAATGGCCGGTTTCTGAGATAAATTTGTCAGTAGTTTATCGATTCATTAGCCGGTAGACAATATATAAACTAAATTTTACTTAACTAACCAATGATGGTTAGTTAAGTAAAATTTAGTTTATATATTGTAGCTCATGCTCCGCTTATCGATTCCATACTCCGTAATTGACACTGCTACTGCTGACACAGAAAGGAATTAAAAACTTTACATAATATAATAAATTTTTCTATTATTTTAAAACAGTTTGAAAATCAATTTAACTCCCAAATCAACAAATGTTTTTCATAAATTTAGCTACATTGCCGAACTATATCAAAACCACATACTTTATCCTCGAATATGAACAAGATTCATCTAGTGACCAGAAGATGGATCTTTTGGGACTATCCGTCATATATTAAACTTAGCTTATCTGGAGTTTATATTATAAGTAAAATCTTCAGAAACCGGGGCAGATAGAAGACTGATCTCAGTCTTCTATCTGTCTTCTATCCAATGAAGGGTTTCTGAAGATTTTATTTTATAAACTCTAGATAAACTAAGTTTAACTGCCACCAAGTTTCCGACTCCCAAAAGTGTTATCTAGTGGTCACTAGATATTTCTTTTTTGGTCTTTTTACTTTCTATAATTCTGTAAATTAATTATTTTCCTACTTTTACACAATTTTAAATAAAAAGGAAAAAAATATTTTCCTGTAATCTTTTTTTTTTTCTGTAACATATCTATTAGTACCAATGCCACTCACGAGTTATGAAATGAACAATCAAACGACATTGACCAATTAAGTTAAAATTAGTTTACATATTATGGTCACTTTTTTGTACAGAAACAAGTTATCGTTCCAATAGCGCTAATGAAAAGATAAACTACCGACAAATTCACCTCAGAAACCGGGAATAAGAGATGTAGCTCGCAATATTTCACAGTCGCACAATTATTGTTATGAGCAAGTTTCTGAAAAAATATAGAGTTTTTTTAACAGTCTCACGCCAAAGGACCACATAATGTGCTATCGTAATATACAGCAACTTACTATTCATTATGATAACCTCAAGAAATTCTTATTATTGTATTTCATTCATACAGCATCGAGTATAAATATACTATTTGAAATACTTGCACGAATATCATAATAGTATATCAGTCGGGAACCGGGGTATTGCTTGGAATTTTTAGCGAGGTTTACTTAGAAAATAATTTTTGTAGCTGATTTATTTACAGATATTTATATTATTATGTCTTCATTCTTTCGTGTTATGTATTTTATGAGTTGGGATATTTATCTAATCATTTTGTAATAAAAAAATCTACGTTTATTATTTGTTTTTGAGGATGGATGTATGTCAGTGTGTTTTTTTACACACAGCTTTACTTAGTAGAATAAAAATATTTTGAATGACACTTGCCACTCAGGAAGTAGAAGTTATTCTATAATATTAGCATATAAACTGAATTTCATATCAGCAATATGTAAACGGTTCTCGTGGGACAGATAGATTTTGTTCTACGCGAAGTCTGGGAAACAGGTAATGTTTTTACTTTCCTTGAAATTTAGGTTCATAACATTACTATGTTGCTCAAAGGTTCATAAATAATGTTGCATTAATTCAGTTATGAAGCTTCACAGTTCTCAATGACATATCATATATTTAATGACTGAATCATTAAATATAATATATAACTTCGTAATGTAACACTTATTTAATTTATAAGTATAATATTATAACACTTAACTTCACCCACAACCAAAAATCAATTACAGATAACTATATACATAATACGTAACACAAGTTTTTAGAGAACTAACCACGGGACCAGATTGACGAAGTGTGAAGCGTCCATAGACATTATTATTATTACATGATATACACTTATGTATAGACGTATAATCACAAAAGCGTAGTCACCCATAAGGCTGGCCTGGGACTATAATATGATCGGGAATCCGGAATCCGGATCGGGAAAATTCAGAGCACTGAAAATAGAACTCTGCATTTATACAATAGAGCTGAAAATCGAACACACAAGCTCGACAATTCTAATTTCAACTCCACTGTATTAGCGCAGAGTTCTATTTTCAGGGCTCTGAATTTTCCACGGCCCACCGGATTTCGGATCATAGTATAACTCCTCCCCCACACCGATTTCGGTGACGGTGGCCGGTTTCATTGAAACCAGGCCAGTTACGCAGGAGTAATTTTATAGTGCCCAATTTTATGTGTGCGCAGTACACAAGAGCACTCTATCTTCCTTTACTCTCATAACCGATGTGTAATGTGTCGAGCTAGCGAACGGTCGCGCTCCGCGTTATACACATGCAGCAAATATAAATTATTTAATTAATATTTTTGTGAATCAAACGGCTGATTGCCGCTGCACGTGCGCGTGCATCATGGCGCTCGTGGCCAATGAGTTGCTGGCGTTTATCCAGCATGCCATCGATATCATAGACGAGGTAAGCATAATGCAGATCTGCAAGTCTTTCTTCACCAGCGAGATGGTTTGCGAAGCCAAATATTTGCTGTACGAGATGCCCGCTGAGCGCGAACATGCCATCGCCACGGAAAGATGGAACCAAAAGAAGCGTGCAGGACATCATCTCCCTACTGAAGCAGACGGATCCGGATGAAGTGCCAGCTTTTGTAGCGATAGAACTGCATAAGCTGCCACCGGCGGTCACACTGGACCACGTTGATCTCGTCAGCTTACTGAAGGAATCCAAGTTCCTGAAGAAAGAACTGACCGAAGTTCCAGGTAGATTGCAGGCGTCAGAGTCTACCATAAGTGATTTACGTAGTGAATTATCACAGTTAAAAAGTGTTAATTCAATATGTAGGTCACCTGATGCAGCAAACGTCGTCGAGGCGCGCAAGCGGTCACGCTTAGCCCGTCAGCATTATCCGACGGGTCAACGAACATCGTCGCTGCCGCTCATACTGCCCGCTCCCCGCTCGTGAAGGTGCTGGTGCCGAGTAACACAAGTGTCGCAGCTTGCGTCCCCCCGCCACCTCCCCCGCAATCGAAACACAAAGGGAAGAAGGAGGCCCATTCAGAAGAGCGTACTCTTTCTAAAAAGGACCGAATGTGCGATGATGACGGGTTCATCAAAGTCGAGAGGAAGAAGAAGAAACCCGTCGTCGGCAAACATCGCGGCACCGCACCCGGAGGACCCGAGCAGCTGTTGCGGTGTGAGACTCCTGCGAAACCGCTATACGTGTCCAGGTTGCATTTGTCTACGACGGTCGAGTAGGTTGTGGACTACATCAGGAGCAGAACCAACTTCGCCTTGAGGGTCGAACGTTTGGAATCTCGTCATAAAGTGAACTTTAGTTCTTTTGTGGTGAGAATTCTAACCAATCATTTACTGACCATCCAGAAGCAGGAGTTCTGGCCGATTGGAGTCGTCTATAGAAGTACTTAGACCCCGAACACTTTGCGCCCCACGTCGCAGACATTACGTGTTCAGTGTTAGTTTATTATATTAGGTCTTTACCTATGAAATTACCGTTTTATATAAAAAAAATTAAACGATTTTTTTTTATGTATTTTTTATTTGTAATAATCGAAGTAATCACCCATGCAATCAATGCATCTTGGCCAACGCATTGGCAGTTTATTGATGCCCTTCTTAAAGTAATCAGCTGGAAATTCTTCAAAGGCATTTTGTATTGCCTCTCCGGTATTGAATTTTTTTTCCTGCCAAGAAGATATCCAAAATCTGGAAAAAGTAGTAGTCTGTAGGCGCAAGGTCTGGTAAGTAGGGCGGATAACGGAGAGCTTCCAACCCTAGTTCTTGCAACTTGGAGACCGTCTGCTGTGCAGTATGAGGTCGCGCGTTGTCGTGCAGGAGCAGCGGAGACGAGCGATTGACCAATGCTGGTTGAAGATGTGCCAGCTTCTCCATCATTGTGTTCAGTTCTTCACAGTACACATCTGCAGTAATGCTTACCCCGTTTGGTAAGGAGCTGTGATGAATCACACCGGCGCTAGATCACCAAAC
The DNA here is from genome assembly GCA_037179445.1 of Phengaris alcon alcon. NCBI lineage: Eukaryota > Metazoa > Arthropoda > Insecta > Lepidoptera > Lycaenidae > Phengaris > Phengaris alcon. The sequence continues at coordinate 1,330,608 of JAYRCH010000354.1, forward strand.
AGTGACCATCACTTTTCTAGGGGTAAGTTTTCGTTTAGGGCATTGTTTAGGTGCTGAACCAGGATCCAAACAACTTGCTGAGCGCTTGCGGCTATCAAATAGAATCCATTTTTCATCGCAGGTAACAATGCGGTTCAAAATTCCTTCATTTGTGTGACTGTTGTGCAATGCACGTGTCGACGCGTACTTCGCGCTGGCGATCATTGAGTTCATGGGGCACCCATTTGTCAAGCTTTTTTACCATGCCAATTTAACTCAAATGGACCAATATTGTTTTGACGCTAACGTCGAAAGCTGCTGCTAATTCAGCCGTAGATTGTGTATCATCAGCTTCCACAATCGCCTTAAATTCGTCATTGTTAACCAAAGTCTTCGGACGACCGCGAGGTTCATTTTTCAGGTCAAAATTTCCAGAACGGAAGCGAGCAAACCAGTAACAGGTGGTGCGTTGGTTTGTAGTGTAAGCTCCGTAAACGTCGTTGATGTTGCGTGCCGCTTGTGCCGCGTTGCTGCCACGACGGTACTCATATTCCATAATTACTCGAATTTTTAACGTATCCATGATGACGAAAATGTAACACTAATCAATAAACAAATGACTACTTTTGGAAATAAAATTCCATGTTTTTAAAATAAAATTAATTTGAAATTAGAATTCTTAGCCAAACAAAAGTTATTTTGATTTGAAATGGCCAGTACTGCAGAATATCAATTTCATAGGTAAAGACCTACTCGTATTATATGTATGTAAGTCTATAACGTATTTATAATATGGGCCTATCCAGCCTAAAATAAACAAAAAAAAAAGACAATGTGAGGTGTCAAGGGACACCCGGATGGAACGAAGTTCCTTTCGATTAATTAGTGAAGGAATTGTAATAAAATTTTATTTTTTTTAAGTTATAATAATTTTTTTTTATTATTAACAAATATAATGTAATATAAACTTAATCAGTAGGCTCAAATTCAGTAATAATTGTGAGAGAGAGAGAGAGAGAGAGACAGACAGAGAAACACGCGCACGCCGCACGGCTTACAACTATAGCAAAAAGTGTCGTTACAACTTTTAGTCTTAATTTTTTCCGTCTAGCCCCCTTTCGCGCGCGATAAGGAACTTCGTTCCAAAAAACCAGTGGGACGGATAACCAACACGACTGGCGAGAGATCAGCCGCAGGTCCGACTTTATATATGCCCATCCAACGCATGGATCATCTTTCTTGTCAGACAATCAGTGATCAGCCTGCATTGTCCTAACCAAACTTGGAAACAATATTTTTTGTTATTTCAATGCGGGAATCGAACCCACGACCTTGGAGTCGAGAGCCAAGCTCTAACCACTACACCACGGAGGATGATCATATACTATGATCATCCTCCGTGGTCTAGTGGTAGTTCCAGCCTGAGACGATTTTTTAAAGTATGACAATTATTATTATGCACAGTCATCTTATCATAAGCAGTAAATCACATGATCGGGTACATACCCGAACCCCGAAGTATCCGTAGTTGATTTTTGTAAGCGTTATAGTTTACTCGTTAGTCTATTACCGAAATATCATTAAACCAAATTATTAGACTTACATAACCTATTTCTCGTAAGCTACAACATTTGTGATGACACAACTCTAATATAAATCTCTTACATTAATAAAAAATACGCATTATAATATTAAGGAAAAAGCAAAACACTCGCATATAAGGACGCGTCAAATCGAGAACACAAAGGCGTAGTTGCGATAAATAAGAAATACCTTCAGGCCCGCGTAATCTTTAACACCGCTCTATTGTGTGTCGATGGCACGATACGCCATTAGGCTCGTCCGCAGCGGACGATATTTTTTCGTTTACGAACGGTAAGGGAAAACCTACATACAGCGCCTAAATGTCGCGTAAAAGTATTGGGAGCGAAAAGTCGCTAAATTTGAGGCGTTCAAGGCTTTTGAGGAAAGCCCGCAACTAGTGTTATAGGCAGAGGGAGGCTCTATCGGTCGTTTACACGCTCTACCGACGCTAACCTCCGCCCGAATGTAATAACGCCGCCTGTTCTCTATTTCAATTTGGGAACAAATTGAAATTGTTTTTATTTGAATAATATTACTCCGAAGTGCCACGAACACGGCGCATAATAGTAACGGAATGATAATGTCCGGACAATTGTTTATACTGGGAACGAAATGAACAGCCTTAACGATATTTACTCGGTATATTATTTTCTTACTGAACATAGCTTAGGTACTTTAGGGGAAAATCGTGGGGATAAATATTAATTTATTGTTTGTAAAATTAACCTACATTATATTTGAGTCAGTGAGTTCAGTCTCTTGGTTGTTTCAATGGAAAATTTGATCTTTTTTTTCTTTTTTTCAAGCCATCCATTTTTATTACTTTTTAAGCTTCCAAATCTAAGGATCAGCTCACGACAATACGCAACGCTACACGGCGTTGCATTTTAAGAGAGCTATTCGAAATTTAACTTTATTCACTACACAAAAAGATACACGTTTCATAAGACATCAATACACATGCGCATTGCAGCGCGGTGCAACCTGACATTCGAATTTATAACTCTTATAATGAAACGTATGTCATCTTGTACACTTATCTTCTTATATATGTTACATTATAAGAGTTATACATTACAATAAATAAAGTCCAATTTTGAATAGCTATCTTAAAAAAGGCAGCGCTTTGTCTAGTATCGTTTCGTTTCGGGGTGAATTGACCCTTGAGCTCGATAATATTCACCGTCATAATTATGCATAGATTATTACCGATACCGAATAATTTGAAGCCCAATTATAATTAATATAAAAATTATTATATTTTATAATATAATAATAAAAAATTATCAATATTCGTAACTAATTGTGACCATAATCCTGTTTCGTTTCGCGCGCTGTCCCACTCGCTCACGCGCGACAGTCATGTGTGTGAATGCGTCACCGCGCGGACTGGAACAGGATTATGATCACAAATATAGTTAGGAGAATAACTGGGCTTCTGATGAAAGCCATCATATTTATAAATTCCAAAACGTTTTTAGTTAAAATTGTTTTTCCTTTGGAATTGCGGATATAAATCATCTCTGACCGAAACATGTCCATTGTCCAATGTCCATCTATAGAATACCAGACATTCCGAATGCAATAACTGCAATAAAAAATTTACGACCTCTGACCTAATTAAGTCTTATGACGTCACATCTGCATGCAAATCATTTTCGGGGAAGAAAATAACATGTTTATTAAGGAATTTATTATTTAGCGTTTTTTTATAATAACAAGTTCCATTTATAAGCTATTCAGGTTCGGAGGGAAGATCGCTGCATCCTTTATCGTGGGCGGAGAAGGGGGGAGGGGGGAGACTTTGGAAAAATTGCGCATAAATATTGAAGCTGCCACTTACACGTGCGCCATACGCCGCCCGCTGGTCGTAGCGTGGATAAGACCGGGATTAAAGTTCTTCTTTTGTGCGCTTGACAGAACTTCGTTAGAAAAATTGGAGTTCTTTGAATCCTTTTTTCTCAGTCATGATCGTATTGAAAACTCCCAAAAAATATATGTTAATCTGCATTATATTTAGCAAAGGACTGTCTTTTTATAACTTGATTTTTTTATTTAAATATTGATTTACTAAAAAAGCTAAGTCTACCCTTTTTTTTTTTAAGTTAAAACCTTTAATTAAGACACAGGGGAAGGGCGTTTAAGTTTTTCCAAATTTTATCTCAAATATTTAAAGCGATTTTTTTATCCCATTTCAATACTCTCCGGTCGGCGCGATACGCCCTTGTCGCCTACAAAATTAGTATAGGACTTGACGCTCAAGGTCACTGGTGTTATACCTAAACGAAGAGCCTTAAACGATAGGCTTTTAAACTTTATTTTTAATAACGGCAAAATACAGAATACCTTTGAGTAATTTGTCTTTTAAAATTAATTTAATTACCTAGGAAGTAGAAATTAAGTACTATTTCATTTTTTCATTAGTATTTATAAAAAATTAATGATTTTTATAATACTACGTAGCATTATAACAATTGAAGAAGATTTGCAATTAAAAATAATAATTATAGAAGACATGAATAGTTTTATTGCATTACACATAGATAATTATTCCGACAGTAAGTACTAGACATACATTGTAAAAAATATTTGTGTTTGTAAGTATTAATATAATATTTGCTGTCATTGGCTTTGATCAGTGGCGAGGGCTCATTTATAGGGAAGCCCTAGCCTGTACAATAGGTAGAGATTTGGATGAAAAGGTAAGCGGTAAGTGAAGCCGATAGGAATGGAGTTATAGGAACCCCACGCCACTGTGAGGTATCCCCCATATACGGTCCGGTTTACCTTCAGTTCGGCCTGAACGGATGCTAAATCGTATCGTCTGTGTGTAATTTCGAGATCGCATCAGTCGTTCGTTTCAGTCGTTTGTTCCAGTGTTGCCAACTCTGTTTTTGCAAAACTACTAAACTCGCGTCGATTTCTACTAAAACTACTTAAATAATACTGAAAACCATAAAAAAAGCTACTAAACTTAGGAATCCTTATAGCCCCGAAAAACTCACTGCATTTTTAGTTTTGTTATATTAAATTTTATTATTTATTGATTTTTATTATATTTCTTAACGCTTAGTTAAAATATACTAGGAAATATTACGTACATAGTAATAAAACGGGTAGTTTTGAGCAAATTACAGACGAATGCTTCGATGTATTATTATGATAAGGTGTTTTTTTTTGTGCCTAACCTAGGCCATTTTGCATATGATTACTGTCTGTCTATTTTACTACTACTACACTAAAACACTACTAACAACTAAATTCATACTAAGGAGGGAAATACAAATACTTAATTTAGTAATAAAACTTTACAAAATAACTTAGTTGGCAACATTCTGGACTTGACAACATTAATTCTGGACTGAGAATTAATGTTGCCAACTAAGTTATTTTGAGGGTCTGAACGGACCATATGGGACAAATCGCTTCAGATTTCGCCAGAGCCGCGGCCGTGCGGGTATCGTGTAAAAGCGTAGTGTGTTTTTGGAGGTGACATAACTAAAAAAAAATCGTGTGAAATAAAAATACAAATAATAAACACGACCATAGCTCGCGGCAAACCAGAATGAACTGATTGGAACTGGTGCAATTTTTCCGTATATGTGCTCGAATCCGATCAGGCCGAAATGACGTCAGCTAGGTCGGATGCGATTTTTTCCCTGTATGTGCTCGAATCCGTTCAGGCCGAACTGACGTCAGTTCTAAATGAAACAATCGGCCTCTTGTCTGTGGGGGCCTTTAAATCTTATAAAGTCGGTTCTACCTTTTCATTTTTTAGTATAAAAAAAACATTTCAAAATCGTTAAAAAAAGATGTACCTATGTATTTTTATATAAAATTTGCACAAACACAAATTGACGATGTTCAATAAATAATAATAATATATTATTTGCAAAATATGCACTTAACTACCTTTATATTTATTTAAATTATTTTTAACTAATTATAATGACTTTTATATTATTAAGTCTAAGAAAACAGTATATTTTAATTAATTTACATAAATAATTATATTCATATGCGGTATATTATGCAATTTATGAGCCGACTAAAAAGAACAGAAATAAAACTTTTTATTATGTGTTTGATTACTTTTATTTTATCATAATATTTACCATTATTTTATTAGTAGGTATTATGTAGCTTCAAACATAATGATATTTTATCATTTATCATACCTATTGTTTGTAGTGACTGTTTAACTCGATAAAAATAAAGTAAATGCAATTTTCTGTCTCGATTGTTTTAATTAAATAATTTGTATTTAAATAATTTAATATATTCATAATTTGAATAATTTAACTTAAAACTGTTAAAAAAGTATAAAATTTACTAAAATATAAAAGTTATTCAAAAAAGCATGTCTGCGCTACTCTAGCGGGCACACAGCGAGCCCTCTTTCTTTTTCTTGTAACAAATTTCGCAACAATCTCACTTATTATGCTACACAAATTTCCGTGGCCCCGGCCGCCTCTAGACGTGAAATTAAAATTTCCTACTACCCTCGCCTCGGCTTACGCTAAATAGCTTAATAAATATCGTCTACGTAGTTACGGCAAAAATATTTTGGTAAATTAATGGTTTAATTACAAGCTTCTTCTTTAAATAATAAATTATTGTAACATTTACATAGACTTTTTAAATTTAAGAAGTATGTAGCAGTGTGTCGCGGTTCGGTGCAAATCCTTTGCATCCGGCACCCTCACTCACTCGGCGACACACAGCGGCCTCATTTCACGCTGGTTTTCTGTTTGGCCATGATAGGAATACGGTGCAGCCAGGCAGTTATTCCAAAGCCTAATCTACCAAGGTAAATGTTAGGTTAGGTTATGGATAATTGACCACTGGACTTGTTATTTCTCTCGTAAAACACGAAAAGTTAATGATGAATAATGTCTAGTTAGCTAATACTGAGAATTAGGTAAATACAATGAAAGCAGTAAAAAGGATAATTATAATCTACACTAGAGGAATGATATGTCTTTTTTTGTTTGCACTGAATAGGCTCCGAAAGCACAAAACCGCTTTTGATGAAATTTGGCACAGATATAGAGAAAACACGACACATAGGCTATTTATACGATAGTCAAATCTACGGTTCCTGTAAGATTTCCTATTACGCGCACGAAGTGTAGCCCACTAGTAATCTGTAATTTCTTAATTAATTGTAAACGATTGACGACCCATATGAAAGTTAACTATTCGATAATTACTATAATTATAATAATTAACCTTTGTTTTACTATTATTGACTGCCACTTTAAACTTCTCTAATCTTCGGGTATGGGGGCTCAAAGGGCACCCTATGATCAACCCTGCACCTCTATAATAATACGTTTACAATTTTTAACTATGGTTATAATTTGAGTATACTTGATAAAATAGGGCTACATGCTCACACCACAAAGAAAAAATTTATACTTACGTCCTATTTCTTAAATCTGTGCTCGCCCTCCACAGGTAAAAACACTGCAACATTTTTTTCTCTCTCATTTGATATCTCCAAAATCTTTGTAGGGGTAACAAATTAGATGTGCTTAATGAGCGCTCCTTAGCTATCATAATAGCCAAGAAGCCTTACAAACAAACGGGCCTAGATTCCTATTTTCATATTGGATGTTATATGGGCCTATGACTATTATTTTACTTAAAGTATTAACACACGTACTGATTTGGTCCGGAGAAGACCATGGATTTCGTTGCCAACTTAGGCGTTTCTCCGTAAAGTTAGGGAAGACAATCCTTTAGGGGGAGAATTTTTTAAGGGTTATTTTAAGAGTTTTGTATTTTCTGTTTTTATTAAATTAAGCTATTGAAATGTTTTTTTATTTATTTATTACCCACCATATTTTTTATTTATTTATTAACCACACACATATCCATCATTATAGGTAACCTAATACAATAGATAAATGAAACTTTCAATAATAATTTAAAATAAAAACACAATATAAAATTAAAAACTTAAACATTCAACTCGGGGTATAAAACTCTAGGATAAAAAACAAAATCGAAACGGCTCTTGTGAATTCACTCAGTGTACATGAAAATACATCGACATGAACAGATAACATGTTGAGCACTCGCAGCGCGCGCATCAGCGGCGCTCGCTGCAGCAGATTTGTGCGCGCGCGCGGCACTAGCAGCAGCGGCGGCCGGCGCCGGGGCCCGCGTACTCATTCAGAACACACAGCACAACCACTGCCTCGAGAACGGCAGGATTGTGCACTTTGCCTCGCAACAGTTTAAATAAGTAGGTGTCGAGAGCCACCTCCCTGCGTACTTCTAATTTATAATAGTCCGTTATACCCAGCGCAAACAGAGTCGGATACAACAAAGGATTTCCAGGGTGATCGCCATATAACTTCAAGTACCTGACAAATTTATTTTGTATTCGCTCTAACATTAACTTGTATTCAGTTTCATGTGGCGACCATACAAAAGAATTACATTCCAAGTAAGTCTTTACAAGCGCCTCGTAGCCTCACAATGTTCTTACTGCCCCGATGTTAGTTTGTTTGTCAGGCGTAACACCAACCTTACGATACGCTTTTTGAACACAGTAGTTACATGTTTACTGAAGCTTACGTCAGAGGTGAAGTGTACTCCCAACTTCCTAACCTCAGTAACTCGCTGCAGCAGCGTTCCCTCCATTAGGTATTAGTGATGACTAGGGTTTCACGTGCGCGTGAACGACAGCACCGAACACTTAGCCACATTGAAATGTAATTTGTTTTCGGCGCTCCACTGTAATACCCTATTTATATCCTGCTGCAAAATCTTATGATCCGCCTTTGTCTTATTGTATGAGCTATTTTTAGATCGTCTGCATATAATAGTTTTACTACTTTAGCAACAACATTCGGCAAGTCGTTAATAGTTATAATAAATAGTAAATGCCGTAGATTACTGCCTTAACTGACACCCGATCTCGTGAAATATACAATACCCATAATCAACATACTGACATCGGTCACGTAAATAACTGGCGGAAAATGCTAAAGTGTGCGGCGAGCAGCTTACGCTGGCCAGTTTAGCTAAAAGTACGTCATTGTCTATCGTGTAAAACGCATTTCGAAAATCGAAATAGGCAACGTCCGCCTGATATCCAGCGTCCACGGTAGGTACAATTTGATTCACTAGATCTAGTAATTTCCCTATTGTCCCCCGCCCAGGACGAAATCCGTGCTGCGCGTCGGACAGCAGAGTGCTTATTTGTGGATATAGACTACTGTGAATAGAAGACTCAAAAACTTTATCCGGGGAACACAGCACCGCCACAGACTGTACACTGACTGAAAAAAAGTTGCAAATTCTTTGGCACATTCAAAATCAGAAAGAACCCGACCGTCTTTAATTAGCTTTTTCTGGTTTGAATTTACTCTCATAGATTTTATGTACCTTTAGCTTTCGGATTACAGGCTAGATGAGCTTGCACACGGTCGCAATACCGGTCATGAGCCAACTCCAGCAGCAACAAACAGCCAATTTATAAAAAACTCTGCTTTATTAAAATTCTACTTACAAACGGAGTGTAGTGAATGACTTCCATTCTGCGGGGCGCAGACCGCAGCAGGCGCAGACGCCCCGGCCCCGGTAGATGCTCGCGCGCACTCCGCTCTACGCTGACGGCCAACGGTGGGCGGTACGCGTCTACGGGCAGCACGGCCTCGTCCGCCTTACCCACCGATACGCCGCCGCGCGCTCTCAACATCTAACTGTCTATCGCTGCAGTTACGTACATTATTATACTGAGAGAATTCACAAAATGCTATAAAATATTCATAATAATTTGTTACACTACTACTGCACGAGTACATACTGAAATCCCCGAATACAATCAATTTATCTTTTTATTTGACACATAACTTTTCCAGAATGCTAAACCACAATGAATATTCCTCCTCATCTGTCTGAGACGGAATATAAATGACACAACAAGCTAATAAAAAATGATTCCGAATATAAACAGCTACACATATTAATTCAAACTTATGTCTGTCAGTGTCAATATCACCAGTCACATATACTCTCCGCAACTGAAACCGCGGTCCGGCCGGTACAAGGACACCTCCCCGCTTGCGACCGTTCCCTCTGTCACATATCACTATTTGAAATCCATTAGGTGCAAATTCCACGTCTTAGATAGACTCATATAAACCAGTTTCAGTAAAAACAAATAAATCTGATCCTGATGACTCTAATAATGACAATAATTGCGTAGTCTTAGTTCTAATTCCTCTGACGTTCTGATAAAAACAGAAATGTGCTTACTCGGTTTCGTAACTTACCTGGCTTGTTTGAGGAGCGAAACCAAATCCACTCACTGTACTCTACATTTAGTGGCCACACATCGGGGTCACAAAGCTTCAAAAAATTGCTCACCGTTACACCGATCTTAAAAGAGGAGTAATCGCGATCAGTTTTTGGTTTTAGCTTTTCCACAAGAACTTCCGAGTTATTACCTAGCGTCTGTTGGATATACTCCTTTAGCTGCTTCTCTGTTGTAGATTTGTCCAACCTCCTTACATGTAAAAACTTCCTTCGTTCGACAGATTTTAGGATAGCAATAGCGTTATTACCACCTCTTCATACTGTTTTCCTCTGGTCTCTCTTACTCTTAATTTCTTTCCACTCGTTAACTTCGCCTACTTCTTTTTGGGCTGCTTTTCCGGCCGCCACTGCATAACTGATCTCCTCTGAACTAAGCATATCGGGTATCTGTACCATTATTCTTGGGGTATGATTCGGCTACGTTAGAAGCGTACGATAAAGCAGTCGTCTCTGGTACACTCGCTGGCGTTATAGGGGACCGACTTTATGAGATGTTTCTCCCTGGACACCAATCTCTCAGTCTCTAAACGATTAATTTCCTCCTCATAAGAGCTGCATTTCATATTAGCTTTCTTCAACTCTTGTCTCCGTTTACTATTCTCCAACGCTAGAACAGCCACCGTGGCTTTAATCTCATGCAAAATGCTCAATTTTAACGCGCTTATTCTTGCCACAATAACGTTACTCATATTTTTTACCATCTCACCCGATAACAAGTGAGCGCTATGAGTTATCTACAAAATATTGATCTATAATCTGTGCCCCGGCGCGGACGGCACTATCTCCGCGTACAGGTCGGTGACTCGAATACGCCGGGAAACATTAGCGCAAGAATCATATTTAAATGGACGCTTTAGTTGCACCTGGTCTTCTCTGAATTGAGCAGAGGTAATATAAGGTTAATCAAATCTTCTAAAGCGGCTTTATGGTCACAAGTTGAGCAATTAATTTTAAAAATAATAATACACTAATCCAATAGTTATTAAAAATTGCGGTAGTTTATAACATCTTTCCTGTTTCTAAGCGGCGTTAAAATTCACTCCGTAGAAATTATTAATAATAATAATTATTATTATTGTATTTCACAAATGCACGAGGAACGTGAAAGCGCGGGCACAAGTAAGCGCTGTAAGACGTTGCTGAGCTGCTATCGTCCCGTGCATACTTAATACTTGCGACGCTAAAGCGCTTAAAACGGCCACGGCCACACGGCCACTGTACACACGGCCTTGTATGTTTTTTTATACTTTCAGTCACACTATGTTTTATTATTTAAATCAATTATTATTTTTAAGAAAACACTGTCACTCTTTACTAGACACAGTAATACGTAATCATACTGCAATTAAAATGCAAAATCTTTTTTATTTCTACGAATATAAATATAATTAATACGAACGAATACGAATATAAAAATAATTGCAGGAGCTCGCAAAAACACGCATTGCACGCTAGACTAGTTATTTAGCGAATATACTATATAGCGAAAAGAGTAAAACAAAACAAAAGTAATTTTTATATTTAATATTTAAAGTAGCATTTATAGTAAAACATATATCACGACCTTTAATATGATGATTATAATCTTCATAGAAACAATTTTAAGAAAATACGAACAATACCATTATTTTTTGATAATATTTTATAGTTTTGAAAATATTTCATTATATTGAAATGCGATTTGATAAGTTAACCTGTAAAAATTAAACTTTGGAAAGTATATACTACACTAATGTTAAAATAATACTACATGGACAGAATAATATAACAGAGCATTACTTTTTTTATTATTTGCATAGGTAACATTTATTTAAGGTTGGGGAGAAATATTTTTGGGAGTTGGAAACCGCACAAAAATTAATGCACTGTAAATAGAAGTCTGTGCTAATACAATAGAGCTGAAAATCAAACACACGAGTGTCGTGCTGTCATAATGGTCTGTAGCAGACAAACATATCAGAATGCTTATTCTGATATGTTTCAGAGAGCTTACTTGCACGTTTTGTCTCTGTCGCTCGATAACATAAGGCTATAAGTGACAAACCTTTCGAATAAGCTATGCGACACTGAAGATTGTGAAACACACACTGAGAGTTTCAGATTATGTAAAACTTCATCTTATCTTATACTTTAAACGAGACAATGTTGTGTATCGATACCTCCTATGTAAGTTGTTGTATCTTCAAAATAGCAACTTTACAGGAGAGCGTTTTGAAGTTTCAAAATGAGATAAGAACTTCTGAGATCTTGATCTTGATTGAAGAGATCTCCAAGACTCGGCTATGCGTTCAACACTTCTTTGTTGACATTTTTCTGGTAAAATTCATGCAGATGTATTCCATGAAGAGCTTTTTTAGCCCATTGGGACAGTTTGGTTTTCTCACTTTATGTTAGTTGTTTTGAGAGTCTTGTAAATTGAAGGATATAAATTTAATGTAATTTTTAACTTTTACTTTGTGGATTGTTGAGAATTCGGATCTAGTGAAAAAATACTGTCTTAAATTAATTAACCTGTCTGTTATGTGGATGATTTACGTCGATAATACGTCGAAAAGGAGGTGGTAGAGGCTACCACCTACTTTTCTTGGTAATTTCAATCTTTGAGTGTAGAATAAGCCAGTCGCCTGGATTACGAAGGTATTTATTGCTTCTATAGTGTTTCGGGCGTATAATTTTGATTTCATAATTGAGCCGCTGTTGGAATCTTTGCCTTAATTTGTATTTTGTGTCCTTGTACTGTATTTGATACTTCGCTCATCAAGAGGCTCTATGCGCTCACCGGATTGTAGTGTGTAACTATATTGAAATGTACGGCCTGCTTTTATAGAATTTATTTTGTATTGTCCACCCAAAAGTTAATTTTAATATCACTTGTAAATTGTTCTGTCAGTTCAGATAGTTGCTTTAGGTGAAACTCATTGTCAGCACAGAGTTTTATGTCATCCTGCTGCTGTAGAGTTTAAGATGTTGAAAAGTGGATTTGACGGTAAGCAGAATCAGAGTGTACAGTCGCCTTGGAAGATCCCTCTCTTTATTTGTATTGGATGGGTTAGGTTAGGAAGTTTAGAGTTTAAGTTTAATTTTCTATAATGTCATAGTGGTTTTTAACAAGTCTATAATTTTTTAAAATACAAAACATTTAATATACAACAGTGATTTGAATATCAAACTCGTTGAATTTACTACACCATTTAGTACTTTTTAAATGTCAACGTAAAGTGTTATATGTTTTACATACAACATTTTGTTACGCACGAATAACAACGTAAAATGTTTTATGTATAACATACAAAATTTTTTGATGCGCGCACGACAACGTAAAATGTTGTATGTATTAAATACAAATTTTTTACCACAAACATAACAACGTATACTGTTGTAAGTAATCAATACAATACTTTGGGTTGGTTTCATAAAAAACATTATCATGAAATCAATTCGTTCGACAAAAATAATACAAAATCAAAACATACCCGTGATATTTTCAGCACGATTACTCCCCCACCCCGTGCCCAGCGTAAGTTGTTGTAAAGGACTACACAACATTTTAGTATGTTCTCGTCCAAAACTTACAACCATTTACTTCTAAAAAATCCTCGAACATAAATACATACAACAATAGTGTTTTAGTTGTTTTTTCACTTCTAAAGTATGTATTACGGGTACTAAGTTGTAAGCTATTTTATAGTCTAAATGCAAAAATGTATTTTTGTGGGATACAACGACTTCCGAGGGAGTTAGCGATATATCGATAACTCCCAATTTAACTCAACTCTATAATATATTATATAATAGGTATCTCGCATATCTCAACGGAAGAAAGTATTACCATGAAATTTAGTACGCAGAGAAAAATTTATCTAGCTAGGTCTTATCCCTGGGAAGCAGCGCATTATTAAGTTATATATGTTTTTTCTTTCCTCCTGCAACAATGTATCAATAATTTCATTTTTATTGTGTCTGTCTGATTGGCAGTTTGGTTTGGATCTTTTGCTTTGTTCGAAAATTCGGAATGTGGTGGGTTCGAATCTTGGTCCCATAAATATTTTTGTGATTCTTTTTTTTTTTTTATTTATCAGAACATATCGAGAAAAGCTTGGTTACCGAGATAGGTACAATTATTTAATATATTATTATATACGATTGAATAAGCCAATCGAAGTCTACACACATCAACTAAGCACTATTTATATTATTTTGCCTCTTTATGCCCGCTAAACCTATAACTAACTACTAGGGTTCCGGTAGGACCCTGTTACTGAGACTTTGCTATCCGTCTGTCTGTCCGTCCGTCTATTTGCCAGGCTGTATAAATAATATCATGAATCGTGATAGCTAGAGAGTCGAAATTTTCCCAGAAGGTGTTATGTTGCCACTATAACATCAAATATGCACTAAAAAAAGAATAAAATTAATATTTAAGTGGGGCTTCCATACAAAACAGTTAATTTTTCGGCCTTTTTTTACGAAACCCTTCGTGAGCGAGTCAGACGCGCACTTGGCCGGTTTTTATTATTATATTTATGATCTTCTTTTTGTTACAGGTAAATGCAGCAGTCATGGTAAGTGAGAATTGTCTTTAATTTATAAAAAAAATTACACTAACCAGCAGGTAGGTACATATTTTACCTCCGGATTAGACATTATACTGATGAGTCTTTATTACCGTAACATTGTTATAAGACAGCCTCCGTGGTCTAGTGGTTAGAGCTTGGCTCTCTACTCGGTGGTTCGATTCCCGCATTGGAACAACAAAAAAATGTTGCTTCCACAAGAAGACAAGAAAGGTGATCCATGCGTCGGAAGGGCGTGTAAAAAGTCAGACCTGCGCCTGATCTCTCGCCAGTCGTGTCGGTTTTCTGTCCCATTGGGTTACGAGAGTAAAGGAGGAGAGAGTGCTCTTATGTACTGCATACACACTGGGGCACTATAAGATAACTCCTGCGTAGCTGGCCTGGTTTCAATGAAACCGGCCACCGTCACCAAAATCGGTGTAGGGAGCTATTATAGTTATGAGTAAATAATGTTTACAACCTATAATATTTAAGTATATTAATTAATAGTAATAAACATATTTATAATTATGCTAATTTCGATTTTCATTTGTGTCTTTAAATTAAACCCCTTTAAACAAAATGACTATAATATTATGGCCCTGCATTCGGAATTAATGATCAGCTGTCAATATTAAAATAATTATAAATTCAATTGACCTCTGTGGCTCAGTGGTTGAGCGTGTTGGTGCTCAAGCCGGAGATTGCGGGTTCGAATCCCGCCGAAGGAACAAAAAGTTTCTCTGGGTCATGGAAGTGTATTAAAAATGTGTATAATATAATAAAAATCTTAAATATATGTATAGTATAAAAGTAGTAAATATATTTCCATTGTGTGGTACCCGTAACACAAATTCTTCAAGAACTTACCTCGGAACCAGATTGACATGGTGTGAAGCGCCCATAGATATTATTATTATAATCAACCCGAAGTATTATACGAATCATTCGTAAGTTATAAGCAATTCCACTTGGTCGGATTATTATAAGATATATGAATTGACAACCATCGATACGGTGCCATTTTTAAGTAACTTTTACAGATTTGTTATTAAAGTTAGAGTGAGCTGACACCGAAACGATACGTGATGCGCTGCTGCATTTTACAACACGTTTCATTGCGAGATCAGCAGCAGCATCAGCAGCAGATCAGCGGTCTAGTTTGACATTCGAACTCTTGCAATAACACATGTATCTTCTTGTGTACTGAATAAAGGTCGATTTTGAACATTTTCGGGAAACATTTTTAAGATAGCTTAAGCGGTGTGAGCTGACCCTTAATTACGAAGTAACGAAACTGTTTTTTCAATTTGATCCAAAGGTTTTTAAACTCCTAAATTTTAGTTTACATGTACTATTTTGTCTCGTTAATTCGTCGAAATACCAGACTGTACCAGATTAATGGTGGAACACTGCATATCGCAGACTCCAGGTAAATACAAACAGTAAGTTAAGTATTTAGTTATGTATACTGCGTAGGTTTGTTTGCTTATTATCAGCATAAGTAAACCTACTTTATCTATAGATTTCACGACAATAGAGGTAAGAGACCTTTGAAAGGTAAAAGCTTAGACCCCAACGTCAGCTCGATGTTATCTAGCACAACCTGGAATCGTTTGCTTATCAACATTTTATGTACTTACCTAGAGCTAGACACGGCCAGTGTGCCAGCCATATTTAAAAATCAGAAAAGCGACTTTAATGTCGAGATTGGCTACTGTACTCTGATTGTTAACTTCCCAGCAAAATGACAGCCATCCAATCTAGATTAATTTATCATCATTAAAGTCTTATACGTAATTAAAATTGTCTCAAGATGAACTTTAGAAATGGGTAAATACGGTACCCAAAAAAAAATTTAACAATCTGCTTTAATTTTACAATACTAACTCAATTTATTCAAAAATAATATCGCACTCTTCAAACTTGAACGTTTAAACTTTTATATAGAAATTTTAAAGTGTCAGTTCAATAAACTGGTCGTTAAATCTCGCAATAGTTGTAAATTTCAAGTCTTTTACGGTCGCCCCTCCCACCTGGTACTGTGGTCTACATCGATCCCCCATAAAACCGCGCTTCATCGCTGTCGGCGTTTCTTTGCTATGAATTTACACTACATAGGAGTTTATCGATCACGATACAGTGTTTCAGTATACTTGTATATACCTAACATTTTAAAATTGAATAAAATTCTGACGGCCTCTGTGGGTTGTGGCTCAAGTGGTTGGCGTTGGCGATCAAGCCGGAGGTTGCGGGTTCGAATCCCGCCAAAGGAACAAAAGGTTTTCTGTGTTCTAAGGTCATGGATGTATATTAAATATGTGTAAAATATAATAAAAATCTTAAATATGTGTATAGTATAAATGTATTAAATATACTTCCCGTCGTCTGGTACCAGTAACACAAGTTCTACGGATACTTAGCACGGGCGCGGGGCCAGACAGACGTGGTGTGAAGCGTCCTATATATATCCGTACATAGTCCGTCGAATAGATATATAATATTATTATAATATATAACAAGTTCACGAACTTAATGTTACATTACAATATACTTATGTTATCAGTGCGATTCTTTGCTGTGAAAATTTACGTCACACGATAGAATTTTTTCGTTCAGCATACTTATGAGCTGTACAAAACGAATACTACAAGAAAAGAGTAAATAAATGTTAAAGAGGACTTACTTTATTGTAAATTCGTGATCTGCTTACTAATATGGCGTGTATTCTTATCGAATTTCAAGGTTGTGTGGTTCACCGTTCAGGACGTGATAGTAATTTTTCACGGAAAGGGAAAAGTAAAAAATGTCATGCAATAAATACAATTTATTGATGCCATCGTTTGCTAAAAATAAGATATCGAATCATCCTACTTGATCATAAAATCGCAAACAATGTATCGGTGAATTTTAAAATCATATTTTAATAGTAATTCTGCCCATAATCCATATAAAATGTTTAATTAGCTAAGTAGCAATATTACGGTATATTATTATTTACCTGCTAAATGCGAATAAACATAGCTGTGTTAATAAAATATAGTTTTATAATTTCGTTTATGTACTTGGACTTAACATTACAGATACAGTAATGGTCAATAAAATATAATTAAACAATTTTTAAATGCAAGGGTACTGATAACGTGACCTAATACAACAATGCTCTTATTGTTTCTGGTGACTTCGAGTAAAACGTATGTAATGATAATAAAAGATATCAAATATTGTAGCTAATAAAATATTATAATGTAGAGTAAACATTCAAACAAGATATATTTTATACGTGAGAACAGTAGCTGGAACTGCCCTAAAATCCTATAAGAACAACTGGAATATGTGTTTCTAAATAATAAATAACTTGCAGAAACTAAAAGACATTATTCTACTTGAGACAAAGAAACTTTAACATTCATCATTTTTCGACAGGTTTTTAAAAACAAAATAGTCCTTAAGAATAAAATCCCTTGCTCTGCCTATCTTTATAACATAATATTCTCTTCAATTTTGTATATTTCCTTGGTTATATAATTGAAATTCCAAAAATATTATTAGATAAACTGTGTATACTTTTAAATCAATTATTTAAAACCTCAACCATAAAATTAATAAATCTAATACTGATTTGATGAATAGGGAATAGGAATATTCTATAATTTTACTTATCTCATATTAGATAAAGGAAATCTCGAGGGAACCGTACATTTTACCGCTATAAAAATAGACTATGTCCTTCCCTGCGGTCTATTCTATATATGTGCCAAATTTCAATGCAAACAAACAAATATACAAACAAACAAACATTTCCTCTTTATTATATTAGTATAGATGATATTCTATACTTTTACTATCTCTTTTTTATCTAATGCTCGTGCTAGATTATAAAGATCTCAGTAAATTCACCAGTCAGTATTCCTTATGGACTAGTTAAAATCTGTAGATCTTTGGACTTGGTTTTCTTTGGACTTATCGTGCTCTACATAGAGTGAACATATTTTTTACCCAAAAAGCACTCTGCCCGATGTGTTTTATTTAATTTATAATCATTTAAATTTCTTGTAGTTGTTTTAGTTTTATTTTGTTTTTATTTTTTTATTTATAGATATTTTAAAGTAGCTACTAGATATTTTTTTATTAACTGTTATATTATTTTTGTATTAATTTTTGTGAATATAACCAAATAAATTTTCCAAAAGTATTTAAAAATAGTTATTTTTTCTACCAAATATTAAGAAAATAATAGTCAACCTACTAAAAATTCTACATAA
Organism: Phengaris alcon alcon; assembly: GCA_037179445.1. Classification (NCBI taxonomy): domain Eukaryota; kingdom Metazoa; phylum Arthropoda; class Insecta; order Lepidoptera; family Lycaenidae; genus Phengaris; species Phengaris alcon. Next base: position 1,349,323 of record JAYRCH010000354.1, read on the forward strand.
TATGAACTTAGTAGATAACTGACGTACTTACCTACTAAAACTTTACTTCTCATTTTAGTGATTTCGAGAAGATGATGTTTGTTCATAAGTCGACCATAAACTCTTAGACGAACAGTTTACGAGTACTCGCGAACTAACACTAAAATTTAAACACGCACGTTAGTTAAGTTTAACTTAAATATTTAAAGTCTATTGTACTCGGTCATATTAATTGGCTTTTAGTGGACATGCTGTAAAAAAATTTAATTATATTTCATTAAAATATGGATCCATAAGTTCATGCATACGATGTCCATCTTATATCAATTTTTTTGGTAAAAATTCTTATGAGGGATTCCACGCATATTAGGTATAGGCAGGTCAGCATATACATTATACATGCTAGGTATACCCATTTCTAATACAAAATTTTCCATAAATTGCGTTTGTCTGGTTACTTAGTTAATTCCAATAAGTTCCAAGCTAGAAAAAAAATATTACTATACTAGTAAAGTTTCTTATTAGAATAATTTAATTAATTTGGTAGGTTGATACTTACTTTCGATGCCAACAATTTAAATAGTAGAGCTTAATTTATAAAAGCTCCACCAAAAGTTTTAAGCACATTGAAGTCAAATTGGTTATATATCTGAAACTCAAAGGTGGTAGATTGGTAGATAACTAGATGTTAATTTTGGAAGCAAAATTGATGTCTTGCAAGGAGCAAATAAGTTATTTTCTGATCGTAAATAACAAAAAAGTTATCTATCAATCAATATTTGGAAGTTCATGCAAATTTTTGTTCTAATAAAAAAATCTCAATTAATAACCGCCTCCTTTTTTGGCAGTCGGTTAAAAATGAATAAAAATTGCCCTAATCGATATAAAAGATGTTAACTGTACATATCTGGCATTCTATCGCTGACATGAACATCACAATAACAACATAAAACCTATACTTATGCAATGTTCTACTGCCACACCGTCGTACCACCGACCTGATAAAGCTGAAAAGGCAACTTAAACCTATAAAAACCGTGCACTAAACACATGCTAAGTATTTAAAGTGTTATAAATAACTAAACTCCTTATGCAATAAAAGGTTTTATTTTGAAAGTCGTAAAGTTTGTTATTGCCCATGTACGCTCCGTAGTTACGACGCGAAATCATGAATGAAATGTGGGAACGAGATGTATATACCTCTGGAAGAGAGATACGAGATACCAGTTCGACCACGTGGCTCGCGTAATACCGTTTTGCGCAATTCTTTTATGACTTTCAAATTCTTTTTTTTTTACAATTGTTAATCTAATAAGAAGTGCAGTGTATTTATTCCCTGAGATTAAATCAATATCAAGATAGGTATTATTACATTGTATTTTTATTTTAGGCGAGAAATGTAAGTTACTTTTCTGTTTGTTACATTTTTCCTTAGAGTTTTTTTTTGTTTCTTAGATTCTTAAGGTCTTGAATCCTGATGAGGTTAAAGTATCCATAACAAAATGTAAGGCTCGGACTACATCATCCGGAATAAAAAAACGCGCGACTTTCAGCTCTATTGTGTTAGCGCAGAGTTCTATTTTCGGCGCTACTTTTTCCTACTGAAGAGATGTTTTCTGAGTTTAAGGTTAAGTTTAAATTTATTTTTAAGTGAAAGAAATTCTACTATCTTGATGTTTTTAAAAAATTATAAACTTCTGAAAGTTTATAATTAATGTTCAATAAATCAAATATTTTAATTAAATTAATAAGTATACCAAAGAGTTTATACAATAATTATTGTAAAATTCAATTTTCCAATAACTTTCTAGTGTCCAATAATTTTTCAAACCATCTGAAATTATATCCTTTTATATATATTTTTTATATTTTTCTAACGCATTAATTAATGAAAAACAAAAAAAAAAATATAGAAGAAATATGAATTACCTACATGTTATATTTTTACAACAGTAGCAAAAATATTAGAATACCTACCCATCACCAAATAAATATTTTATAAAAAAAATTAAAGACCTTATTATGTTTTTGATTTCATTCTATGTCTATTTATATTTTATTATTGATTTCTGACAATTAAATATTTGGCTACGTCATATTAACACGTGAAGCAAAAACTTTCATTAAAGTTTTATGAGAATTGTACGACCGATTAAGGAGTATGATATTTGTAATAGTTAAAGTTTATGTGGAGGAAGGTATGCAGAAAGCCAATATTGTTTTTAATATTATACTTAGAAGTTATAAAAATAACAACAACACACACTACCTCAGATAATTAACACATGTTTGTTTGATAGATACAATTTTTTACATGTTGACGTTTGTCAATCTGTCACAATTTTTTAATATTTTTTGTCTAAGAGGCAAAAGAATAAAAATAAAGAATATATAAAAATAAAGAGTTCAAACTTAAAAATTATAAATGTAAATGATTATGGGCGAACTCAGGGAGACCTCTTAATATTAAAAGACCTCTTAATCTTAAGGGTAGGTATTAATAATTATGTATCCAATAATTTTAATTATTAAAAGTTTTAAAAATATATATTTGTCTGTTTTCATATATTTTAATTATTTTCAAATTCATGTTTCTGTATCGGATAAAGCCATCCACTTTGACAGCTAAAAGTGTTGGAATGGTTTGTGATTGGCGGTGAATGTTCTACACGGGATCACTATTGGCGTAGACGAGGAGTATGCAAGGGTGTGCGGGGCATGGCGCCATTACCAACAATGGCCGGCGAAATGATCGTTAGCGAATAGCCTTCATCTCTTTCTAATATACGACACGCAGGTTGGAATTAATGAGACGGAGAGGGTTCCGGCGCGTTACCCTCCTCCGTATCTCCCTCTCGCTCGCACGTACGTATGACGTTCCGTTGTCTCGTGCTCGGCGCGCGGCAGCGGTAACGTTCGCCACGACGGGAATTCAGAGTCGTAGAGCCTCATACGCGGGTCATAAACGATCCGCGGCCATAGTAGAGGTGCACGCGCGAGAATCGATCCGAAATCGCCGGCGATAAACGCATCTCCCGCGAGGCGATCGTCGCGCGCCGCGTCGCCGCCGAGCGATGAGTTCCAAGTTCATCATCGATAGCATGCTCCCAAAGTACCATCAGCAGTTCCATCACCAGAATCTGTTCGCGGGAGCGGGAGCGTCGCCTATAGAGGCGTCGTTATCGTCGTCGCTGTCGTCGTCGCTGTCAACGTCATTATCGTCATCCCTGTCCGGTGGGCTCGGAGCGGCGGCGCTGGGGGCAGGCTCTCCGGGGGCCGCGAGCCCGCAGCGCTCATCGTCGTCGTCGTCGGCGTCCCCCGGCGCACCCGCGAGGATGTACCCGTACGTGTCGCACCACCAGCAGTTCGGAGGGTCGGTACCGTTCCCGACCGGAGGGAGTCTGTCGGATGACAAAAGTTGTCGGTATCCGGCCGCGGTTGGAGGAGATCCCATGGTGAACTACGCTCTGGGGCAGCACAACGGAGGAGCGGCTGTGTCGGCAGCGTCGGCTAGCATGGCGGCGGCGGCGCAGTTCTACCACCAAGCGGCCGCATCGGCGGCGTCGGCGGCCTCAGCGGCATCGGTTGACGCCATGGGCGCCGCCTGCTCGCAGACCTCTGCCCAGCCTCTACCAGATATTCCACGCTATCCATGGATGTCCATTACCGGTAAATGCTTTACTTCTTGCTTGCATGAAACCTGTGTTCCGTTTTGATGTCTGTAACAATAGAAATGATTTAATGTGTGATTTTTTTTAGACTTTTATGGTAGTAGCAGTAAATTATAAGATAGAGAAAGTAATTTTTAATGCTGCTTAAAATGTGTAATTGCTATTGTATTAAATATTATTATACATAGACAAAATGATTACTTGTCTAATTAGATATCCTTTACCAGGTAATATTTCATTTAGTAGAGAAATGACAACACAAACAGTAATTAAGTATGTTTGAGAGGGCTTGAAGAATTTATAAGTATAATGTTATTGATATAACCCATATAAAATGTAGGTATATTATACAATTGGTACTTCTCATAGGCTCAACTCATATCTTATTTTATGTATATTTATAATTACAGTATAGTATATTTCCATTAATGCCATGAATACAGTAACTATCATACAAAACTTTTGACCCCCAGACCAATAAAATTACATTTAATTGACATTCAATAACCTACCTAATTTAAATTACTATACCATCAATTTTATAAGCAATTGTAGCTTATCATTGTGGCATATAAATTTATATCGATGAACTATCTCGAAATAAATAAACAGAAATATCTACGCAATCTAAAATTATTTTGAAATTATTAAGATACTCATTAACGTAACTTCCATTAATTTTAACTTTAGTATTTTTAATAGTCTACAATAAATTTAATTATTTACGATACATAGCTATAGGTCTATAGGTAAGTAAGTATAATATAAAAATATTAAAACTTACTTACCTTAACTCGACCAATTTCTAATAGCTCAGTAGAGTCTCAACAATTGGGTATTCTCCTTGGATTAGTTTAATTTCATAGATACTAATATACTTTCTCATCTCAATATGGTAATGCAATAATTATTACAATTAATAATATTATTAGGTTTGAAATATTGTTTTTAATATTTTATCAGTCTCTATCAGACTCTACATTCTCATAGACAAAGAATATTATTTACTTTATAATCTACACGACTGCACGTATTTACAGTTGTGTATACTGTGTATTATAAGTTTATTTAGTTAATTATAAGTAAATCATATTATCATTATTCATTATATTCGCTAGTATATGTATTTCTTGTCATTATTCGTTAACTTCGCTAATATCAATTCCTATTTATTTATTAAAAATAAAAGTAGCAGCAAATTTTACAAGTATGTAACAGGCCCGGTAGCTTCTTTTTGAAGCTTTTTTATTACCTTTTGAATTTGATAATAAGTTATTATATTTTTCGCAATATTAGGTAGGTACACTAAAACTTATAATTACCTACATAAATTACGTACATAAATATAATTTATTCATCATAAAACAAACAATAATTAAAATTAGTTTATATTATATAGGAATATATTATATAGGAATTAAATAAGTAAATGCATAGGTTACATATATAGTGATTTTTTCATACAAATCTTCATAAAAACAAGTGATATAACAAAAAAGTATGTTACTAATACTACGAATATCTAGATCGAAAAAAATATTTTCATTCAACGTGAGGCGAATTAGACACATTGAATTGTAGATGTTCGTTTTGCATACAATTACACATACATTGGTTTTGTGTTGTATTTAATTATTCACAAAATTGACATAAAAAATATAAATGTATCTTTAATTGTATATTTAACATTATTTTACATAATAGATACATAATAGATAATAGATACGATAATCGGCCTATGAAAGGCCGAGCTTATATGTTGAGTATTTTATATAATTGCAAATAATTGAAATCAAATAAGATACTCAACAAACGCAAATAATTAAAAATAGTATTTTAACAAATAAATCTACGACAATGATCTTAAAAATAAAAGTCATTAAGTTATATTATAACATCTAGTATCTTATACATTCTAAATTAACTATTCGATTTCGTGTAATTATTAGGAAGATTTTTAATTTAGGTTGCTCTTGGATATTAATTATTATAATCTTCTTCTTAAGTAAAAAAAAAGAATGAACCGAAAATAACTCAATAAAGTTTTATAATGAATACTTGTCGCAAAAAATATTTCCTTATAATTTTTATGAACTTACTTAGCTTAATAAAAAAATTTGTTAAATTTATGTCTGTTAGTAAATGTTTTTACCCTTTATCTCACCCTCTTCCTTTATGGATAAATTTCAAACTATTTTCGGCTAACCACATCTAAAGCAGAGTCAACAAGACTAATTACAATTTAGATGACACTATGGGATACAGCTGCCTCTTTGTATTTAAAAACAATACAAAAGCAGGGGGATAGATCTAATGATTTTTTTTTTATCCTGACGAGCCTTAATTTATTATACCACTTTACTTAAAAGTGCTTGAGTAAACAGTTTCGGACGATAATTTTTGAACTATTTTTAACTTACGCTCTGGAAGTCCCTATTGTTCAACGATTTGGTATAAAATGGGCCAATACGTAAATTAATTTATAAGTATTCATTGATATTAATCATTGACATTTATCAATAGGTAGGTACCAATAATTAAATTACTATCGTAAATTATATACTTTTTCACAGCAAATCGATTGTTCGATTGTTAGATCTAGATGCAAAATGCTCGGTACGCTTGACATTTTATTAGCCCATTGTTTAACTGTCGTGTTTCATGTCTCATATAATTATCAAAGTCGAACTATTAAATGTTCTGTGTGAAGTTTCGAGATACAGCTAACAAGGGGGAGAAGAGAAATCAAACATAAGTCCAAGTAAAATGTTAATAAAACCAATGCTCATATTAGTAAGCCTCTTTGTTTTAAATATTGTAATACATAACGTGCATGGCCAGAGTACTTAACAATTTTAACATTAGGTAGGTTTTATCAGGTCTGTTCATTCAATGCATATTCTCCTGGATGCTTAACCACAATTTCAATTAAAAATCTCTCAAGATATATGAAAATGCAATTTAAAAATGTAGGTGGTCTTACTGATAAAGTGAGCTGAGATAATAATAAAGAATATTAGATCATAATAACGATAATTTTCCATGTAGTAGATGGCTTTGCATAACCAGAATGACTATAGTTATAATAATAAATATTTTTATAATATGAATGATTATAAAAATGTGAACCGTAAATATTTTCGTACTGTCTTCCAGACACTTGTTAGCCATAAATAAAGTAGACGAATAAAGAACTCATAATCAAAGAGAAAACGCCAGTCTAATGAGCTCGTAGCTCAAAAAGATTACACGGAATGGACTATAATCGACTTGTTTTTATTTTAGATAAGGCCATATCGACGATTTATTATCAAAGCAAAAATTACCCGAATGACAGAAACGTGTGCTCTCGCGCACGATACAAAAATACATCACAGCTGTTGCGACACCGATCTCTCTCTATTTAAAACGAAGAATGTCTATGGCGGTTGACATTTATTCTTGTTAATGTTCGAATTCTATCCTAATGCACCATTTTAGAGATCAATTAAAATTTGAATAAAAAATCGAAATTGTGTAGATATGGAAATGAAGAATTTTGATTGTTTTTCCATACTATGCTTGATACGAATAGTTCCGTTTCACCATTTTTACAGCTAAAAAACTCAATAGTTAAACAATGTTTACACACATTAAACATTAAACATCTTGGGTCCTGAATGTTACTCTGAATAATAATAAGATAAAACAGAAATAACTTAAAAGCTAGGACAGCAATGGATTGTACATATTTGAATTGACAGTAGTATATCGGGAGACGAGTCAGTCACATGTGTGAGCGCACGTCCCGCGCATGCGCGAAACAAATATGGCCGCCGCCGGCAACCAATCAGCGGGCTGCGTTCAGAGCTCACATGATAGCAATGGCCCTTTAATGCTATTGATTGCTATTTGTAGCATGTTGCTAATTACTTTTAGAACTGCATAGCGCAGATCCATTTTAATTATAATTGCTGTTTGAATATTATGTACCGAGTATTTTATTATTGGGTATTTCAAAATTAACTTATCTATTATAATTTACTAGCCTTAACATATTTTAAATATATGTTTTAAAAATATACTTACACGAAGGCACCCTCTTTTCTCCAGTTCTTACCTACATGTTAAACACAACACTCCCACATTATAATACATACCTAAATTTTTAATCATATGTATAATATTATATTAACTTTTTATAATACCTACCTACCACCAAAGAGTTATTTTAATTGGTAACGAAGTAACCCCTTTACTATTACCTAGTAGCATGTAGGGAGGTGTTTTAATTTCATGTACCCTTTATATTTCCTTTTATTTACTACATAGATACTATGTATCACTTACCGTGAATTACGTTGCAAGTACAATAGCAATATATCGCATTAATTGAATGCACTTTCAGATAATTACACCAATTATCCACACGATATATTTTATTAACTATTAAAGCAACTTAAAATTCAACAGATATCTACTCATTAATATATCTGTACCTACAGGTAGTTAAAGATAAAAAACTGCAATTTATATTTGATTATTTTATTTATGTAGGTACTAGTTACCAATTAAACTACAAGATTGAATTATTATTAGTTTAATATATACTGATAAATAAAATTGAAGTGTCTGTTTGTAATTTCAAATTAACAGCTTTTCACTTAATGCTTATGAAAGTATATACGGCATTAACAATAAAAAATCAATTTTTAAAAATTTTGTTTGTCTGTCTGTCTGACTGTCTGTTCCTTCCGGCTTATCTCTGAAACGGCTGGACCGATTTTCACGGGACTTTCACAGGCAGATAGCTGATGTTATAAGGCGTAACTTAGGATACTTTTTATCCTCATCATCATCATCATAAAATGACACCCAACGAAGTGGGCATGGGTCAGCGAATTCATAATAATATACATACCTCATTATATCAATTTCAAGATACATTTTAAACAGGCGAGTTCAACTAGCTCTGGTTTCCCCTGTATCGGGATACTCCATATCAGGATTTTTTACCGGATTCATTTTTATGGAGTTAAAATATTATTGTTCAATGCCACATTATTATAATATTATTTACTAACCTTTTTGGTTTGGATTTTAATTTCAATAAGATAATGCAAAAAGCAATCCAAAAATTAATTAAAGTCAATTCATGTAAACCCAGACACTTGTACTTAAAACATTTTACCTAAAAATTTCTTCATACAAGGAAAAAGTAACGCCGGTGTCGAGAATCAATTAAACTACGATGAAAGCGATCGAACTAAGACCTGTTATGGCTGCTGACACCTGTACTAACAGGCTTTAGTTTCGTAATTATTATGTATATATTATGATGTTTAATTACAACAATTGATATTTGCTTCAACTTTACTTTTATATTTTTTATTTGTATTTTTTAATCGTATATATAATTTCGCAGCATTTTACAGAGAAACGCTGACCTTTATATTATCAAATGTAAAACTCGAGTGTCCCAATGGGGTACTCAAAGTAAGGACCTTAGCCTTGATATGCCCTGTCTCAACAGATTATATTATATATTTGTGTTAATATATACTTTATTTCTCTATTACAGTAGGACGTAGAGATTTTGTGTTGTTGTTGTGTTAGTCCTCGTGCCCAAGAGAGTTTTTTGTGGTCTCGACAGAATAAAGAGCACTGTAGTAGGTAATGTGCTAGTGCAATATAGCTGAACATCGTGTAGACCTGTCAAATCTGACATTTGACACATGATACTTCAATTGATCAGCTGTATCGTACTAGCGCAGAGTTCTATTTACAGTGCTGTTTTTTCTGTCTCGACAAAAAAAACGCGCTTGGGAACGTAGCCCTACTGTTGCGATTGTTGTTTCCATTGTTGTGCATGTGTTCCACCTGAGCGTTGAACTTTCGTTGCTATTGATAACAGATTTTCCGTTTCCAGATTGGATGAGCCCCTTCGACCGCGTGGTTTGCGGTGAGTTCAATGGTATTTATCGTTTCAACATTTATTTTCTTTTAGTTTTAAGTCATTAATTTTAAATACGGAGCTGTTTCCGCGTCTGTAGATATCCATATTTTTCGATTCGTTGCTATGTCTAATAAAAAAAGCCTTAAATTATAGTACAATACCGAGCTAATCTTACCTACGGTAAAAATAATTTTATAAAGCTTATTTTAAAGTACATTATATTATAAATAAAAAGTAGCGCGAATATAAAACTAAGTCATAACTTATTAATAATTATATTCAAACAATTAAACATAAGTAATTATATTCAAGACTATCCTCACATAATTTTTTTCCCTTTAATATTATCATTAAAAAATATTTGGGTTTCTAATTGGACGTGTAAATAGCTCTTAACATTCCTTCCGTAAAATTAAGTTGCAATTATTCATTTGATATAGCTTCATTGAACACAATCAACGAGTACATTTATTTAGTTTATAATTTAATCATTGCGACAATATCGTGTGCTGTAAAGTGTTTTTTATAATCCTACTTACTACTATTATTATAAATGTGACAGTTTGTGATTTTGAATTAATTTGTTACGGTAGTAGTTTAGGAGAATTACAGTGTTCCCGAGGAACGTACAGTGTTAGAATTCGAACATTAGAGCAACACAGGAATAAATATTCCTACTGTACCTATTTAGGTAGCGCGGGCGGAGCCGCGGGCAAAAGCCACTTATAATAATATACCTACTCAGAATAAAATTATTATAATACCAACAAAAAAATATAGAAACAACTAAAAGGGTTGAAAAAGCCAAAATTGCTTATTTACATGAAAAAACTACTTTCTACCATAACAATACATTTTGTGGATAAAAAACAAGAAAGGGTTTTATAGTAGCCAGCTTTCTCCAAAGACAAAGGATCAAGGTGCGAATTTTTTTTGAATTGTCAAGTGCAAAAATTTTTGCACCTACAGGGTTCCGTAATTAAATATTGGTAGGCAAGTATAATATTTTAAAAGGAAAGATTTTTTTGTTAAACATAATATTTTAACAAGTTTTGTATGCCAAATGGATATGGAAAAATACGTATAATAACTAAGTTTTATTGTGCCCTTAGATACCAGATAAATATTATTCAGTAAATATTTCTATAAGTGGATATTTGTGCATATATTTTCGTTGTTAGTGTATATTCTACACAAGAAAGTATCAGACAACATTTAGGTATCAAAGTACCTCTCACTTAACATCTTTAACATAAACGAATAAATATTAAAAATAAATATAAATAATAATAATCTAAGCGTAAAAACTCATATTTAAAATTAACTGTTTTCCCAAAGGACCCTAAATCCTTGCGAACTTTCACCAATCGCAAAAAGTTTATTACAAAAGATCACGGCAATGCGTTGGGCAATTCCTTTTTTTAAGTTAAAAATAGCAAGCCTTTGTACCCATAAGTTGTTTACAAATAAAGTATAAGTCAAAGGGGTTTAAATCACGGCGCGGAAAGCTTTTAAACAACTTAAAACAGAGGGTATTGTGTTGTTGGCACGTTTGCAAATTGCTTTATTACTCAACTTGTTCGAAAGCCGATATCACCGAAATCGCAGTCAAAACATTATTATGATACTTTTTTAAGCCCATGGAAACATTTTACGTGTAAGTACTTTAAATAATCATAATACTTTTATGATTTTTTTACTTCTCAGAAGCTCTGAAAAAAGTAACGCTACTTTTTAGTTTCTCTATTATCAATTTAACCCACAATCTTAACAAGAATGAAGCTTTAATTTTTTTTAAAGAAGTAAGAAAGAAAAGTAAGAACTAGTTTCTTCTTCACCAAGAACTAACTCTTTTTAACTCAGGCAAAATAAAAAAAAAAATTTATTAGTAGATTGATTTCTTCACCAATGATGATGACTTTAATGATAAAGGTGCAAAAACATTGATTAAAATGTATAATATTCATTTTTGGTTATTTTTGTTTTAGATAACATAATACAAAATTACTCAAATGATTCTTGAATACGTCTTCATGTGCATTTCCGATTCTAAAACTATCGCTCCGTTTATATTTATACCGGAATGCTTTCGGCAACTGTTCGAATGTAAACCGGCACGAAATCTCCCACTGAACGAGGTTTAAAGTATATACAAATAGCTCGTAGAAAAAAAGCATTTAAAAGGTGACTTTTAAGATATATCGAATAATAAATATTCAGTTAAGTTTGTTGTCTGCGTGAAAGGTCATTTAGAGTTTCATACTTGTATTTGTTTTATCTTACAAAAGTTTAGTTTTTTTTATTAATTAAAAGTAAAGGTATGTAGTAATCAATTAATACTACCATTTCAAATACATATAAGCGTGAAATAAAATCTTGAAAGTATGAGTGCTGCATTATGACACGACACGCGCCAAAATCACTTCATGCGAACATTTTTTACTTTTGTGTGATTATAATTACAATTTTAGAGTTTATAAAACTCATTTTATGAAACCATGACGATTAAGAGCTAAATACTGTCAATCGTAACTCTAAAGTGGTTCGCTAGTCCTGTGAAATAATCCTCCGAGGAACAATAACGTCTGAGAATGACCATAAACTGACGACCTTGTGTAGTAAAAATTTAACGAGCAAAAGCTCATGGCGTGTTATAGTATAAACACATTGCCAGATTTGTGTAACGTAACTGTCATAGAAACAGCTGTTTATCAGACTTGGCCAAAACTAACACATTTTCGCCTAGCTCTTATCGTTTTTATGACTCTGGGTTTAATGAAATAATGTTTATAAAACTTGTTTATAAGCTTGATTATCGTAAATAGTAGGTAATTTTGATGTAACACCACCTAAAAAATTTAAGTCAAAAAGGTTCCAAGTCTAACCATATTAGTTTACCATTTCGTTCAAGCTTTAAAAATATAGCTAATATCGCATGGGAGCTAATATCGAAAGCAAATAAATAAGATATTTTTTACTAATTAAATAGAGCAAGATTGACCGTGGCCATGAAAAGATATCTCAGCACGCGTCTCATACTTTAATGTCATTGTCAAATCGTTTATGTATGTAGGACGGTAGATACGTTTTACGAGTATCATTAGCTAATAGCTCAAGGCTGCCGTAGATTACGCAACTATTTTTAGATTCATGAAAAATGCAACAGGGTTGACGAACTCTCGAATTAATATGTTATGCAGTGCGTGAATGTATCTACGGACAGCATTGCTGATAGGTGTTTCCTGTGAAATGTGACTCATAACATGTCCTATTTTGTTTTCATGCAATCAAAAGTAATCTTTTCGCATTTATTTTTTTAACAACTGTGATTTTAAAGGAATTTTGAAAATCTTGCGTTATTTACTGACACACAAATTAAAAATATGTTACTTAGGTCTCTATATCTAGGATTACCTTGGAGTGATAGGTGATTGATATACACCTATGTTTATAGGAAGATCAGTCTGCTCTATCTTTATTGACAATTATTTTTTTACACAATCGGACTTTTTTCATTTAGTAATAGAATTACCCGCATCGCATGAAACTTTTTGTTGGGGCCATCCACGCCAAGCGGACACGTAAAAAAGTCGATGTTTCCGATTTCAGTAATATTTGAGTATATTCTACCTATACATGTACCAAAATATATTTTTGTAATATAATGAGATAAGGAACTTTGAAATTTTGATCCATTGGTGAAGATACTATACGACTATCATCCATTTGATGCAGTACTTCATAGGCAATTACCAAGCCAATAAAATTAGAGATTAAAGTAATTAAACCACTAGATTTATTACTTCATTTATTATGATTTTGAATTGCATTTTTATATACGATTTTTTTTCTCATGCATATTAATTTTTAACCTTGATACCATTAAAAAAAGTAAGACAGAAAAAATCAGAAGCTAGGTAATTTCTGTATTTTCATGTAGGTATTAATCTATGTAAGCGGAAGAAAGTGTATGTAAACAGTTTTGTATCTACAGTAAAGTTTGAATAGCTACAAGAAAATATATCCAACAAAAAAGAAACAAAAGTTTTAGATAAGATAAGAAAGCAGATATATTTTTAATTCGCTTAAAGTCTTACAATTAAAAAATTTTACTAAAGAAAACTTTAAACATTCCTAATTACCATTTAACTTTTGTAAATAATATGAATTGTATAACACTAATTAACATTTCACTTGAAATGTTAATTTGACTATCTATTGAACTATTACCTACTTAGGTAATATATATTTTTTAAATGAAATGAACGAGGAAACGAGCATTATTTCACGCCGGTTTTCTGTGAAATTTACCCAGTCGAGCCGGCCCATTTATGGCGAAGCGTGGCTCTCTTACAATTAAATTATATGTTAACGATTGTATTTAATTGTAGATTGACATTTAAAACAATTATTATTATGAAAGTCAGCGCAATTGTTTGTTTTATGTTATTTTTATTTTGTTTTAGATTCTGTTGATTGTTCAAATTCAGGTTTGGTAGGAGTGTAAGGAAAAAAAATTATAATTAAAATAAAAATAAAATATCACTAAAACATATTTTAGAGTTGGAATCGATTTCTATTACAATTTACGACTGTATTATCACGTAACTTATAATAATTTACTTTGTAACTTTACTTATTCATTTCCTATTACTGTTTTACATAATTTGTTACTTCACTCTTGACAAGGATGTGCGCAGTACGAGTTTGTTATACCGTGAAATCGTTTAATATGCTGTATGAGATCTTCGTGTACTTCGGCAAAGCTTTGATATTCTTAGAATTTGTAGACATTATTAAAACGGTGATTATATTTTAATAAAATTATATACATAGTACAATAGAATACTTTGGAACATTATTTGCTTTTCATCCCAAAATATTTTTTTATTCAATTTGCCAAACGTTGATACGTAAGCCAAGCCAATAATACTCGTATGATAATATATTTTATATCTTTATTAGGTTACACTGCGAAATAAGCATTGTTTGTAAATATTCTTAATACGTGCGCTTAGGTCTCTTGAAATACATTGCCTGAAAACTTAAGTAACTAATAGTAGCCAATATAAAATGAACTCTTAGTTGAAATGTTAAAGATTCAAACACATTATTAGCAACCAAGTTAGTGTACATAATATTATGATTTAAAACATAAGAACTAGTACTGCAATATTTTTTTTATCATTTATCGGTACTTTTAAGCGGGATTTATCTCTACATTTTGGCTAGCTCTAATATTGATAAATAGTGGATACCTCAATCACCTATATTACCATCTTCGAAACGACTAATTGAAATTATGCAGTCTATGTTTTAGAGCACTTCAGTATTACACAGAAATACAGCAAATTCCGAGTAACAACCAAATAATGCTATAACTTATATATGGTCTAAACAAATAAATACTAAAACATAATTAATTATTAATATGTTTCCACAGATCAAATAAGATTGAGCATGTTCGCATTTGTTTACGTTGAGTTTGTTAGCATAGCTCGAGGGTAGTCCAATAACAAATTGGTGCTAGCTGAGTTGGGCATTACACACGTACGAGGAAGCCAAGCGACACGAACTTGGTGATTTACAACCTTTGCCTCTATTGTGTAAGAACAACACCATAGAATATTGTTTATTAAGCGATAAAAATATGCTACTGATTTAAAAAAAAAAAGAGAATTAGAACTCTAACATTTTTCCCGAACTTTTAATTAATTTTAGTGATTATTTTACATACAAAAATACTTTAGTGGTGCCAAAAGTCGTATTAAAGTTGAATCGTTAGTCCTTGTTAGGTAATGATTTCATTAATTAGGTGTGTCATTACTGTCCTCTGAATTTCATTGGAGGCTTCGATCTTTTGAATTTGTTCACAACAAAAATGCGTCATCTTAATATATTTCATCATCAACTCTATCAAACCTATAATATTTATATATCCCGAGTAAATTGAACGCTTAGTATATTGTAATCAAGATTCAAGGTCTAGAATAAATTACGTTGTAAGGAGTTACATTGGAAAAGGACATTAATCTAGCAGATACAATCAGGCGTGTTTGTAGTTCGTACCTACTACCTATATCTCAGATGATATCTACAAGCCATTCTCACTCTCAAAACCCGTCATTGAGAAAACGAAGGCTTAGGTTAGGTTAGGTTATTGGGTATTTTGGGTATTTTTTGTAAGATAAAACAGCACAGGTGGGCAATTCTTTTGTTTTTGCTGCGAATTTTATGATTGGTCGTTATTACGTAGTGTACGCGCTCTACTTTAATCCCAAAATAATCCATGATTAGGTACCTGCAGTTTGTATGAATCTAAATATTGCTTTAGTATTTTGCAACGTATCGTGCATTCAATTAAAGACTTTAGGTATGGACGCTTCAAAATATGCAAATACCGACTGATTATTTGGAGTTCAAATGAAGTCATATACCTATTTTTTACATAATTAAGCCCTAAAGGTACAAAAATTCGGCTCTTATCAGCCGAATGTATTAGCAACATAGTAATTTAACCCGGGCATGTCTGCAATTTAGTTCCCGCTCGTATTGCATAGACTTTATGGAAATTAAACTGAGAGAATGTAATTAAGAATAAATAATCGCCTTGCCTAAGGAGACCGCCGGTAGTCGCCTGCGTGTTTCTGCAATGCCTTAGAGCAGGGGTCGGCAACCTTTTGGCAGACATGGGCCACATAGTGAAAAAAATTATATGCGGGCCGAACTTGTCAGATAGTTTTGTATCTAGTCGATATCAATCTAGTTATCAATAATTGTAGGTAGATATTTTTTTTTTAATTTAATTCATTTCGCATAACGTAAGTAGCAAATAAATTGTTTAGATATATTTTGTAGGTAGGTGTATTTAGATATGTGTATAATATGGAAATATGTAGACAATTTTGGTGCCTGAAATTAATCATTTTAAAATTTAACTATAAGACTTTCATTTAAAAACTAGTCGTGGGCCGCATGGAGATAGGTCTTGGGCCCCATGCGGCCCGGGGGCCGTGCGTTGTCGACCACTGCCTTAGAGCCTTAAGATATTCACGTAAATTGATAGCCCATTACTATCGTAGTAAGAAAATTAAATAGATAAGAACGTTTATGCGAAACTTGTTTATGAATTTAATTATCTGAAATATTAATAATATTTATTATCCTACAAAGTATGAAGCCAATGCAATATCTAGTACCTAGTACCTACTTACTAGTGTGGGCGGTGATTTACCTGTTAATTATTTTTAACGCCTAATATTTGGTAGGCCGTAGGTATAATAAAGTCGGCGCTTGATTAGTGTTAAAAAGAATTAAATAGTGGTTTTAAAAAGCTGTGCGCTATTAGGGTCCTTATGTGCCTAAATTAAGTTGCATAATATATGTTAATATTTCACATTTAGTTTTTAGTTTAATATAAAATATATAAAAGCAAACATTCCTAAAACTAATGATATTTATACAACAACTTAATAAATATCAATAATTTCTTGGTCATTACCATTGCAAGGTGCATAGAAGCTTGAACATAAAGAGCGCTTATATAGATTCATGTTTTTAAATTGCCAGTATTACCACGCGTCTGAACATTGCCGACAGGACAGTTAGTTTTAATAATAATGATTGTTATAAATTAACTTAACATTTCAGGTCAGCACTCAGCAGTAGAGCTAAAAGATTTAGTTTCTATCTTGGCTAGTATATGCGGGAAATTCTTTTTAGGGTTCTGTAATACTCAAGGAACCCTTATAGTTTCTAGTTTCGCTCTGTCCGTCCGTCTTTCTGTCTGTCTGTATTTATGTCTGCCCGCGCTTCTAGCTTCTTATTTTCTTTATAGGTTTATACGTTGGTCCGCCCCCTGGCATTTCTAAATAATAAGAGTTAGAAACTTGTAAGTTTCCATGCTGATAGATCATGCTAAAATCTCTTTAGGAAAATTATTTGAGCGAAATCGGACAAAGTAATTCAAAGAAAATATATTGCGCGTTGATAGTTACGGAACCCTCCTAAGACACGTCCTGACATAATCTTGGTTAGGTTATTTGCAAATAGTATTTACATACGGCTTAATACTCAAACTCTACTTAAATTCAGAGGTTCTTAGGTTACA
The DNA here is from genome assembly GCA_037179445.1 of Phengaris alcon alcon. Lineage (NCBI taxonomy): Eukaryota > Metazoa > Arthropoda > Insecta > Lepidoptera > Lycaenidae > Phengaris > Phengaris alcon. The sequence continues at coordinate 1,367,018 of JAYRCH010000354.1, forward strand.
GGCGGTTTTTGTCATCCTCACAAGCAGACAGACTCTGATCTAAAATTTTAAGTAGAATTTGTAAACCTGTTAGGCAAATTTCGTAGTCATTATGATTATTAATATAATATTATCATACCTATTGATACGTGAAAACAACGTGTTTGAATGTCTTTCACATCACATTGCCACTGTCTTTCACATTCAATACAACATCTACATTTCTATTTCGTATCTAAGAGGCAAAAGTACCTGTATAAATCTGATAGGTAAAAATTAAAACGAATTGCGGTCAAATTTTAACCACTAGGCAAACACTAGTAGGAAGGTTATTATAATTTCCTAGGAAGTTTACAAATATAAAACTAACTTTGCGTCTTATAAGCTTTTCCTATTTCACGCCTTGGATTACTTTGTAAAGACTAAACAGTAGCATCAAATCGATTAGGAGGTGTCAAATCCGATAGCGTAATTCGACAATCGAATATATTTCTCTATATAATTTCGTCCCCTCTCGAGGGTTCGAGTCATCGAGTGCCGAGGGACAGGGTGCGGCTGACATTGAAGTAGTGCCAATAACAAAGGTATAAATAGAGGGGGCCTTCGCGTAGGGCTACGTAGCAGGGCCGCGTAGGGCGCACGAGAGGAGAATTTCGTAATGGCTGATAAGCATTGGATTGTTGCGGGATGTTTTGGATATCCCTGATGGTATCTATGTAGATAGTAGGTACGAATAAATCTATTATTATTAATTATTATCTATGATGATCTACAGAAATGTTACATTTGACCAATATATTGGCATCATTGACTAGATATATTTAAAAAAAAGCTAATATTAATACGATATCGCACGCAATAACGACTCGAATATTGTCATTTGGGACAATATTTCATACGTTTGGTCATTTGGGACAATCTTTGTAATTGTTGATTGTATTTTGTAATGGTTGATTGTTTTCGCTCAATTTTTCCAACCATACCAATAACGTAATCTTTATCTTATAGTTTAAGCGAGACAATCTTGTATATTATAATATTATATAATCGGAATCTCGGCAACGGCTGCAAGTATTAACATGAAATGCAAGAATCAACATGAAATTCAGTATACAGGGAGTTTTGGGGGAGAAAAATCGATCTAGCTAGGTCTTATCCCTTGGAAACTGCGCATTTTTAGGCTGTATATGTTTTTTTCTTTCGTCGTGCAACAATATTTCAATAATTTCGACTATATTATGTCAGTCTGATTGGCAGTTTGATATGCGTACCTATGTATAATTTTTTCATTATTCGGAAATTTGGAATGTGGTGGGTTCGAATCCCGGTCAGGTAAATATTTATGTGATTCTTTTAATTTTTTAAATTTACATTTAATTTTGAACCCCGAGCAAAGCTATAACTCGGTTGCCCAGGTACTATTATTTATAAATCAACATTTTAGTTGTTCAATACGCAAGTATCGAATCTCCTAACCTACTTGGTTGCTGACTTAAGTGTTCGGAGAAAAAAGCGATGACATATGACTAAAAGGAATTCACAAAAAACGGTTAAACCCAGAAAGGTCTGAAATGAAACACAAGTCACTGCTACCTCAGTATGTCCGTTTTGAAACGTTTTACCTTAGGTAGGTATCGTATGAGACTTAAAGCATGAAACAAAAGTGTTTTATCGTTGCTTAACTTTTGAGATCGAAGCTAGAATTTTGGTGTAGGAAGCGCTGTCTACGATACAAAAATGAAAGGTTATTGTTTATGGATACTTATACACATTAATCATTTATCATCGAAAAAAGCCACCTGGTACGGAGGTTGTAAATATAATCCCCTATCTCACACCCTCGGTAAAAAATGACCAGAATAAATTGGAATGGCGATGGCGGACAATAAAACACTCGGTTTACGGCGTGTCATATTTACATTCGGATAGCTATGGGAATTGATAGTTCACCTATTACCGACACTAGACAATATGCTGGCGTTTTTCCTTATATCTTTCCTATTTATATAAATATATAAATAGGAAAGATATAATAGTTTTCTAGAATATGGATTTTTACCTTTACTTAGATAATAGATCAATAATGATAAAGAATATTTAGTTTAATTTTTCTTTATAAATCTGACAATGACTTTAATAGTTTTTTTTTACTAAATTCAGGTTGATTTTAGTCGAAGGCACTTGGGGATTAAATATTTATATAAAACATTTAAATAGCTATATATTACGTAACAAACGTATTTTAAATAGCAAAATTAAAGAATATCTCATTGTTAATAATAAAGCCGTAAAAACTTCTTTAGTTTTAGTTCAAGCTCACAATAACTGTAAAACTTATTTTTGTTTCGAAAACGCGTGCATTTTCTTTTCTCCAGTCAGTAGTCTAAAGTAAAACGCTTCAACAAAACACTTTTTACTTAAACTAAAACTTGTTTCTTTAATAAAATACAAATAAAATATAATAATAATTTCTCAAATAAACATACAGCTTCTATGCAATGGGACGAGGTTATAATTCATTTTTATTCTCTAGTTTGTTTTGTTTACCTACATATTCCGCGTACATATTAAATCTGTTGATTTATAACTGTTAAAATTATGACAGTAATTAATTGTGGCTATGAGCCATATTTATATGCGACTTCCAATAATATAATTATAAGATATTTTGATAATTTATAGTCACTGTAGACCAAGTTTCGGGTAGGTATGCTGGACTTACGATCTTAGAATGACATCATTTTTTATCAGTCTGTACTGTTATAATAATAATATATTATACCTTATTAATTCATAATTATATTTTTTTTTTATTTAATCATATATTCGTGTACTTCATAAATGTCACATCGCCGTAATTTTATCTCAGAAAAGATTTGATCTTGAGCTTTTGATTGTCACACAAAAGTATTACTATGCTGTGAAATCACCATGTGTCCGCGCCTTTCAAAGAAACCAAAGAATAGAGAAAAACAAAAGATTTTGGTAACATATTTAGATTAAAACAGCACTTAAGAGATGAAAGGAAACGTTAGCGTCATGTATTAGACTCCACATTTACGTGAACGCGAGCTACGGTAATGCGATTAAGGAAGCACTTCAATTACATGAAACATTTGTACAGGGGTGCCGAAAATCCTGCGTAAAACACTTAGCGGTACCTACAGAATCTTAACGTTAGGCTTGGCACTAGTAGATAGATAATATGTAGATACAAAAAAACGAGAAAATATGTAATGTAAGTTCCAAAATTTACATTTTAAAACTTTGAGATTTTTAGAGAACTAATTTCAGACAGCTGTTTATTGAACATTTGGTTAATTAAGCTGTTCAAGCTTTTGATATTGCGTGGAAAGTAAAAAATATTATAAAAACATCAACTGAATCTACACGGGTATGCAGATCCGTATTCTGTACCTACCTATTTAAAGATAGGTAGGTACATACATTTTTATATATTGGGTACAAATAGTAGAATTTCTGAAACTTTTATAGACGAGACTGTAATCTTAATTTTTGGATCTTATAAAATTAGTAAGTAGGTATATTATGTTTAAATGGTTAACATGATATCTTTCCCCTAAAATACGTGTTTTTATCAAACATTTCGCACGTTCTTAAAGGAAATACAGTCCGTAACAGTGCGTTCATAAATAGAACCCTTTAAATTTTGGCTTAAGATTAGTCGGCGCATTTTCATCGTGTTATGGGAATAGGAATGTTGCGTAATAAAATGTTTAGGGTCATTTTGGCCGAAAATGAGCCAGGCTCCCAAACGCTGATGGCCCTATTTTACCCAAGCTAGGGGAACTCCGACTTTCATAAATTTTTGGCCGCAAATTTGCAATCCTATCTCTTTCGTCCGGTGAGGGAGCCATTACTATTCGACGGCCAATTTATTCATAAAGTGACCCAAGGAGTATAAAATTATAGCTTTTTATGCCTTCTGCCACTTTATACTTTATTAATAAACGTGATACATTTGTAGAACAATTTTTGTGTATCTCGTAGAGGCACTACGAGATTTTAATGTCACTGACTATGCGTGATTAAAATATAACAGTAGGTGAAAATATATTTTAAATTAGCATTAAACAAAATATTATAAGGTATGACTAGTATTAATCAAATATTATTTTTCTAGCTTGTCATTTGAAAGCTCTGAGATTCAAGCAAAAAAACAGACTTTCAACTATGTAAAAGCATGAGTAGTGCGAGGATTTACATATTACGGACACATGTTACGCAATGTAAGCCTCTTTCTTTTTAATATAGGCTCCATTTAATCTGATTAATATTTAATTATAACGGCCCCAGTAATAAGGGAAGCTAAGGGAAGGCACAGCTTGAATGTGAAAGACGCAAATTAATGACATTACGAGGGCAGGAGACGGTATATTGAGCACGTTCCTGAATTATAAGTATCCTTAATTACACATAGACGACATAAATATACGAGCTACGAATGCGTATTACAGACGAGAATTTCAGTATTTCGTGTACAACTTCTGACAATTGTATTGATGATGTTTTTTCAATTAGAGAATTAGACTATGTACCTGATTTAAGTTTGTAAAGATGTAATTAAGGCTGGCTTAATCTTATGATGTATGGCCCTTATAAAATATAAGAATTAAAAAAAACAAAAAGCATGTAAGCGAATCTTACATGCTTCTTGTTTTTTTTTAATTCTTACTTTTTTCGGATTCGTCTTTTATCCCTAAGTTATAAACATACACAAACATCTACATAATAATTTAAGTTAGGATTTAGTCTGTTGTGTGTGAGTCTCAGGCCACATATATAAGTACAATATACCTGACCTTTTCTGGTGGTTATTCTTTATTATTTTAAACGCAACTCGCAGTATAATGAAGTACTTACTTTTAAATTAAGTTTTGTTTTTTTATTATTATATATTATTAATGTATTGTTGTATGTACTTAGTTATATTCTTAGAAATTTGGTAGTTAGAAATTAAACCACGACTTTAATCATATTTAATTTCTTAGCTTTAATGTGAAAACTTTAAGCGTGCTTACTCATAAGCTATTAGTTTTCTGAATAAATAAATAAAATGAATAAAAAACCATTTATTCCAAAATCTTAGACTAGGATTATATGATCTGGCGGGCCCGGGACAATTTAGAGAACTGAAAATAGAACTCTGCGATGATACAATAGAGTTAAAAATCGAACTGTCGAGTGTCGTGCTGTCATATATTATGACATCGACATTTGACTCGACACTTGTGTGTTCGATATTTAGCTCTATTGCAAGAGTAAGCAAAATATAAATTTCAGTTACTTAAACAAAATTCGCATTGCGGTCACAGTGTTTCTCATTTCGTTACTTTTAGCTTTTAACATATACAATATGTGTTAAAATTTAGAGCAGCCTCTGAATCATACAGCCATTACTTTATAAATATGAAGCGGTTATATCATAGTTTACAACACATAAAGGGTGTACCTTACCCGTACGCCGCTTAAGGGAAGTGGCATTACCCTAACACGGGCCGCTGTTAAAGCGTTATAAGTGGACAATTATGTAGCGCGAATATCTTACGAGTACAAACTCAGATGCGAATTAATTTAATATTTAGTCACGCCTTATTAATTAAAACTCTTTCATACACTGTCTTTATATGACTCTGTGGCTCAGTGGTCGAGAGCATTGGTGCTCAAGCCGGGGGACGCAGGTTCGAATCCCGCCGAAGGAACAAAAAGCTTTTGTTTCTTCGGCGATGTGTTACATCTTTCCTCTCGCTTTCTTGCAATTTGTGGGAGTGATTACGTGAAATGAGACGGAAGTGTGTAACAGGAAGTCGCGGAAGCGCGCGCTATTCGAATAAAATATTTCAGTATTTAGCTTTTTTAAATTTTGACTTTGATTCCTCTCTCTGCTTTTTGGAAAAGATTCCATATTTTTTTATCATATTAGAAAATCGTACGAAGCATTGTTTTTTTTTTAATATTTTCATAAAATGTTACACATCATGTCATGCGACTACTGTAAGGCTCGCTCGCTTTTTTCCGTGTTCCTAAGCCATGCATGTGCACTAAATGTTAAATATATTTTAATAATATAAAATAAATATTACTTACTTTACATACAATACATAATATTATATATATTTAAAATACTTACTTTAATAATATAATTATTCAATAGATATACTTACTTCCGTTGTCTGGTCCCCGTAACACAAGTCTTTCAACTACTTAGCACGGGGCCAGAGTGACGTGGTGTGAAGCATCCACTGTTATTATTAGTTATTAATATTACAATATTTATTACGTCGTATACGTCTCCGTTTTTAAAGAGGAAAATGGCCCTGTTTCACCTGCGATTTCAGGCATCAAATTGTTTCCTAAATACATAGACTATTGATCTCCTGATGACACTTGTTTGAATTTCAGTCACATTCCCTACGAGACGCATGTTTTAATCGTTTCAAGAACGAATAGAACTATTGAAAGTTTCAGTAAAATTTATTTGTGAACAACACAATCTATGTTCAGCAATACTTATGACGTAACGACCTGTGGTACACGTTTCCTCACTCGCCGACATCAAAGGTAACATATTAATATACACAGGGTTTGCTGATAAACTAACAACACCTTGAGATCAGAAATAAAATTTAACGTATTCTTTTGAATATTTCTTCCTGTGATTCTTTGAAACTCTACATTGATAGAGCTTTTTGGTTTGAAAGTTTTATATACCTACCTAGCCTTTAATACGGGATAAAAAATCTTTTGACAGTATAAACTTTATCTATATATAAATTACTTTACCTAAAATTCGTCTCCAAAGAAATTTAAGGTTATTAAAAAAACAAGTATTTAAATCAAGTTATTACATCTGGCTGTAAAAAAAGCGAAATATTGCAGTAGCTAGTAACAATTCTGATCAATGAATTAAAGAAACCATGTGAATGATCAATAACAATTATCTAACTGTATCCAATAACAAGTTAACTAATCAAGCAATTAATGGTGTACAAAAGCCCGTATAAATTTTCAATTATAAGAATTAGTGCGCGATGCATTACGGCTTTTATGACTGTTTGTTGAATTAATATCGTAGCCACCCCGCAATGTACCCCGCTGAGCGCCCGCTGACCGCTGGCTATTTAAATTTGCATTTTAACATACAACCCCTCCTTAATTACTTGCATAGACGCCATTTTAAAAATGCATGGGGCGAACGTAACTCAAGGTTTTATGTTCATACTAGTATTTACTTGCAGCATTTGCTGTACCCTCATAATTAAACATTATTATATTAATACATGAAGCAAAAACTTTCAATACCGTTGTACGAGAATTGTGCAACCGTAGGAGTTGAAATTTGGCCGATAAATTACTTATGTCGAGGAAGGTGTGCAGGAAACTATTATTTTTAAATAATGCATCGAAATACCTAAAAAAATATGTGCGTTTATTAAAAATAATTTTGTTACACGTTGAACTTTGTCAATCTGTCATAACATTTACATTTATTTATTATATCCAAGAGGTAAAATAATCCTTATTTTCCGAATCAGAATTTCGACCACAAAGCTATGTCTAGTAATTTAAGACAAATGTTTTAATTTGAAAGGTAAATAAAAGCTATATAGTAGGTAATAAAGCTACAAAGTTTCTCACAATACTCTGTAGAGAAAAAGTCTAATTAGTAGCTTACGTCAACTATGCAAAACCTAGATTAAGAGAAAACAAATTTTTATAGAGAAACTAAAACCAGCACCAAATACAGTTATAAACTATATACAGTTATAAATCGCCTTATTTAATAAAAGATTTCTGCTATTTAAAGTAACAATTGTCCAAATGATATTATCATTTTAAATCGCATTCTTAATAACAATTATCACTAATCTAAATAATACCATTATTGTAAAAAGCCTGCAAAAAACGGTATAAGTTTATTAATTATTTTAATTTGAATAATATTATAAAGTTTAATTTTATGAACATAATCATTAGCACACCTTCTGTTCTATCTTTTTTGCAAAAGCTAAAATGCTATTTAATCTGCATTAACTTTGAATTACGAATATTACTTATATAGTTATCTATGATTTGGGCTACAACAAAAAGAACTTTTAGATTTCATTAAAGAATACTATCAAGTATCAAATAGCTTACATCAACTTACCAATAAGTAGGTGGATATTATCACTTAAAGCTAAAATTATATGATGAAACTGTAAAAGTTTTGTGGTATGAATGCTGAATCTCTTGCCATAGTACCTGTGTAATGTGTAGTACGTATTATATTTGCTATGAGCAACAATACACACCATCTAATGCATAAAGTGGCAATGACAATATATTCACATTATAATATGCAAGTCAGTTCCAATAGGGCGCTAAATTATAATTTATTGTGAGTCTCCCTTTGTTTTAAATTGCGGAACATCGCGAAGGGCGCGAGCTGTTATTCAAATTTTAACTCTGCAGGGGGACTAATTCGATTTATATTGCCTTACGGTATTAGAATTGTTAATAAGGTTTATATCACCTTGGTATAAACAAAAGAAGGAGTTAGCTACGGGCACAGAACTATACTACCTACTGTACGTACTAAAAATATTTTGCTAGTATGTTTTTTCAGAGACACTGATTTTGGATTGCAGATAGACCTGTTAGATTTCGAGTTTTAATATTATGCAAGAGAAAAGGGCACTAGCACTTCTCCTCAGAATACCTTTTAAATCTATATTTAGCGTCAGTTCACAGTTCACAAAGAGACGTGACTTTTTAATACAGCGGTACAAAATTGAACTTCATTTACTACAAAAAATGGACTGTTACATAATATACTGTATCTTTTGTGTATTAAATAAAGTTACATTTTTAACCGCTATCTTAAAAAGTGCGCACTGCGTCGCGTCTCGGTATGAGCTGACCCTGAGGCTTTTTTATTATTTCCACATCAATTCATCAGTTTCTTTTGATGGGTTTCAAAGTTGCAATCAAAAATATTAAACGGCGATTTAAAAATATATAAGCGTAATTTTTTTTAAATAGCTTTTAAGAAAGTACGTTACCTATAGATATTATATTAACATGCAAAATGTGAAAGTTTGTTAATAAAGATATAATAATAAATAAGGGAATTTCTTCTGGGATTCACGTTAAGGGTTGCTCCCTTAAGGACTAGGACAGCAGCTGCGCCACCTAATGTATTTTCTATTTATCTGTTGGAGGAAATAGAATGAAAATATATGAGCGTTCCCTGATGACTTTTCCTTTAAGTCTATGATACCTTTGCTGGTCAATATACTTATTATTGTACCTAGTTTTAAATACATGATATTTTCTACGCATCTAATAAAAATAGCTACGCTATAAGAGTTTGACGGCTCCTGTGGCTCAGTGGTTAGCGCTTCGGCGCTCAAGCCGGAGGAACATAAAGTTTTCAACGTTCCTGGTTCATCGAAGTGAGAACATGCTTATAATATAATAAAAATCTGCAATATATGTATAGTTTAAAAAGTATTAAATATACTTCCCGTTGTCTGGTCACAATAACACATGTTTTTCGGATACTTACCACGGGGCCAGACTGACGTGGTGTGAAGCGTCCATAGATATTATTATTATGTTAAAGTGTATCTACACTATAGTTTCATTGGATGTAATGATTAGAAACAATAATAAGTGATCTGTAACGTTCATAGGAATACATAGGTATCTACTCAATTTAAAAAAGCCAACGATATAATTTTAGCGTAAAAATGTAATTGGACAAAAACGAAAATCAACAAAAATATAATTTTCTAATGTGTAAAAAGCAACAAAATCTTCTTTATTGCAGATCATTTACAAGTCCCTGTTTTTTAATTCCACAACATAGATAAGAAATATATAAGAAATAATTATGTAAAAAAAAAAAAATTTGATTAATTTTCTAACCCATATGTTATGTGTGATAAGATTTAGAAAAATAAAATTTAAATACAGCTGTTAGAATAGATTTAGAATTAACTACTTAATAAAGTAAAATGTGTATATTTTATAGGCAGATATTGAATTAATAATGGCACGATAGTGCGCATTATACTATTCACAGTGCGAATTTGGAATCAAATTTGGCTTCATTCAATACGACAATCTCTTTTACGAGCCAACCTCATAAACATCTATTAACATGAATGGGGTCCAATTATTTTTATGATAGTTCTGAAGGGATTAAAAAGTTTACGACTATCGGATTTTAACTTTTGATGTGAATAAACAAAAGAATGAGAGGACAGATGCCACACGATATTCAGATTATACGAAAGAATGAATGAAATTGTTTGTAAATACAGCACGTGTCTAAGCTAACACTAACACTGCTAGTATTCTGAATCACATTCACAATTTACACGTACGTTGAAAAGTAGGTAGGTAAGTGATATTAACATTTTGTCATTGAAAATATTAAAACAAAATCAATAATTTGATACCTACTCGTATTTTATTATCATAATTTGTCTATGAATTATATATCTTGGTCTAAGGAGGAACATCGTTTATCAAAACTAAATGAAACTCTAGTATCTGGTTTTTAACTATTAAAAACTTTAAACAATTAGAAACTCATCAACTGAAGATGAAAATCGCTTAGCAATCAATGAATGAATCAAAACGCATCAATATGAATGAATACACCCAACAATGCTTCTTGTAGGCTACTTACACCAGTAAGGCTCGGTGCAAACAGACAATCGAATGTAGATGTCGCGCGCCACCGTCATACATATTTACATTTTAAAAGAGTCGGCGCTACCAGGCGAAAGCGGGAATGTGATGTAGCCAGTCGGGACATCTCAACATGGATGAAAATTATATAGCGTAACGAACATCATAATATTATTCACCCACTTAGCTAAATAATGTCGCCCGTTTGCGCCAGCTCTAAAGGCGAGGCCATACTCGTAGAACCGATGCAATGCGACTCGATTGATCGACAATTCACTACGATTTATCTCATTACAGCTTCATGCAAAAAAAAATTTTCGTCGCAGTGCGTACGCCACCTTAGTCTATATGACCCGCTGAACGTGAATCGGCGATATCAGTCATAAAACGTTAATGAACGGCCGTTGCGGTCCAAACATCCGAGCCCGAGATTCATATGACGGTGTAAAACGAAGTCGACACTTGCTTGGAAACTTTAACCTTATTGCTGCTTTGAAAACATGTCTCGTAACCCGAGAACGGTCGCCGTTGAAACGAGATTTATCATGTCATTCTAGAAATTTCTTTTTGGATATCTACCAGAGATACCAGGGGTTAGGTTAGGTTAGGATACGTTGCGTTGGGGACAACCTGAAGGTTGTCGGAGTGGTCCCTAATTGTGGGGAAAGTCTGGTCCCTATGGTAGAGGTAAACCGGCCGGTCGCGGGGGTTGTCCTGTGTTAGACAGATCCGGGACACTCCCCTTACAGCGGCTGATGGCAATCCGCAGGTTCAGTTTTAGTGGGTAAACCGGCGAGTCGCGTCGGGAGTCCCACATACCCCCGGGTTCCCCAACCCGGGAAGGGTATAATGACCTTTCACCTGCGAGATCAAAAAAAAAAAAGGATACGTTGCGTTTCTATTTATACAAAATCTGTCATGTTTCAGAACGCTTGTGAGACAAAAAAGCTTTAGAGCCTAAAGAGTTATCCAAAATCAAGATTGTTAGCATCAGTTCACACTGAGACGTAACTCGACGCTTTATTCACTACACAAGAAGATACACGTTTCATTGCAAGAGTTCGCATGTTCACCGGGCTGCATAGCGCAGCTCCGATCTTTCAATGAAACGTGTACCTATCTTCTTGTGTAGTGAATAAAGTTCAATTTAAGATCGCTATTTTAAAAAAGCAGCGCCGCTTTACGTCACGTATCGGTGTGAGCTGGTCCTTAAAAACAGTATTTTTTCTTTCAACGTTACAGCAAAACTTGAAACCAATCGTGAAATAAATCAACTCTAATTGGATTAGTTTGACTGTCAACAAAGTTAAAATACATGAAAGTTTCAAGAGCAATAGTGGGTTAAAAAACATTCACTGAACCTTTTTTGTGAAGCTTGAAACGTGTTATCTGTGACTGATGGAGTCATTTTCAAAAATAAAACTGCCCTCTCTCCTCATCTCGACAACTTACGATCGCTTCGACTTCACAATATACTATCTAAATGTGTCCTAAGCTTTGTATACGTTAGGCCGACTTAAGGGGCGATTCACACCGAAACGAAACGTAGCGCTGAATTTTTAAGATAGCTATTCAAAATTGATCTTTATCCATTACACAAGAATACGTTTCATTGTATGAATTCGAATGTCAGATTGCACCGCGATGCACAACGCATGTGCTGCCGTGTATGACCGTCATAATAATATGAAACGTGTATATTTTTATGTAGTTTAAATTTTGAATAGCTATCTTAAAAAAATGCAGCCCCGCGTGACGTCGTGTATCGTCGCAGCGTGACCCCTACTCAAAATAAGCGCACAAATATCTAATAGAAAATAAAGTACACACTTAGCGCTGTAATTCGGCGTTTCAAACATCCTGTTATAATTTAAACACGTGGTGTTCTAGTGTAAATATTGACAATCAAAAATAAAAGCAAAGCAATTGTTCCCGGAATGTAACAGATAAGATTCTGGGGAACGTTTATTGTTATACGAATCAAATTGCGGGTGAACTTTGATATAACGCCTATTTCAAAATGTTCTAGGAAATTTTATTTATATTTATTTATAAAATGCAATTTGGAATGCAGACGTTGGTATCAACTTAAATGGCCTTTAATTAAAACATCAGACAGGCAAAGTTAATTATGCTATGTGGCTGTGGGTGGGGGTCTGTGGTTGCATTTGTTTTTTTTTTGTTCCCCGTATGTTATTTAAATCTGGGCTTCAAAGAGAAGTCCTTCCATACCGCACACGATTTTAAAACTTGCTCCTTTGTAATGCGTATTAAAATAACAAAAGCTCCTATTTTATATTATTATTTCATCTTTGCTATATTTGTAGTTTTATAATTATTTGGCTTTGCAAAGTTTCATTACGAGCTGTAATAAATTGTTTGAGATTGTAGTTTTATAACGTTATTAATTAGGAATTTTTATACTATATTTAATTATTTTAATGTAAATAAGAATTGCAATTAATTAAACATTACGCTTTCTTTTATTTAATTTAGTGAGATATGCCGAAAATTTAATGCTCAATTTAAATCCTTGTAGTAAGCATTAACGTCCACTTTTATTCATGCGTTACTTTGAATTAATGTTTTAATTAAAATTAAAAACACATTAATTAAGCAACTTCAGTAAATTATGCAAATTGTTAAAATTTTTTTAATCCAGTAATTTTAAGTTTTTTGTAAACATTTTCTTCTTTTACGGCAACATCTTGTTTGTTTAGTACTAATAGAATAGAGACTTCTTAATATACATTGTAATAGGTAAGTATTTATACTCTAACCAGATTGCAAAAAATATCTACCAACTTTACTACTTATGAACCTTCTGTGTAATCAAAAACGTCTTCTTTATAACCCAAGTAAACAAAATTTTCAAAAGAATATACACCTACCCAACCGCATACTACTAGTATTTTCACATAAACGCAGATGTAGTGCAAATTAAATCTGAATATTTTGTACATACGAGCACAAAAAGGAATGCGAAAACTTTTAACTCATTCCTGAGAGATTTTTATAATTTTCCGACTGCATACTGTGTGCGTTTGCAACGATGCAAGATAAAACCCGTTTTGAACCGCCGCTTAATGTTCCCAGACAGTGATCTACAACACTTTATAAAACCTTCAAGTAATTTTTAGTTTGGGTCAAAATGTGGCAATTCGGGGAAATAATTATTTTTTATTTATTTATTTATTTCTGTCTTGGATAGTGAGGTATTCTAGGTAGGCACAAACATAAGTATGGAGGCTCTCAATTTGTTTATAAGTACCTGGGTAGCCGAGCTTTGATCGGAGCTTTAAAAGAAAAACGAACACAAAAATATTTTACCGGCGTTCGAACCCACCACATTCAGAATTTTCTAACAACGCAAAAAATTTACCAAATTACCAATCGGACCGAAATTATTAGAGTCAAAATTATTGATATATTGTAGCACGACGAAAGGAAAAACCATACAGAACTTAAAAATGCGCAGTTTTCCAGGGATAAAACCTAGCTCGATCGATTTTTCTCTCCCAAAACTCTATGCATACTAAATTTCATGTAAAAACGTCCAGCCGTTTCCGAGATTACGATTATATATATACAAGATTGTCTCGTTTAAAGTATGATAAGAGGCAAAAACTTCAATCTACAAGCACTTGACGTAACCTACCGGTACATATTTTGTACGGGGCGTTTTCACAAGACTCACAAAAGCACTAAAAACAATCCGCTATTCCTTTGGAAATATTGATTTTTAGTATGCAGGTATGATAATATGGTAAGGTAGGTTTTGACCATTTCTTCGCATTTCGAGTGCCCTGGCAATTTTCGTTGGGGCTAAGTCAGGCATAATTCAGTCCTCAACTCCAAAAAGATACGCGATTAAAAAAAAAACTAACAAAAAACAGTATTTCAATGAAATTTTAAATCAAACTCAGAAGGAAGAAATACTCGAAGTTCGCTCCAGATAAGGTGTATTTGAATAAAATTAAAACAATAATTGCATAAAATATGATGTTCAGTTGTTTTCTTAATTTGAAAATATTTCTTTTTAAATTAAATGACGTATGAACCAGCCAGCAACCTTGCAACAAACAACCAGCAATATGATACTGATATCAAACCTTTATTTTATGTTCCGCTAAATATGCCGGTGTGTGTATTATGCAATACAAAAATTACAGTACCCTATTATAGTTGGTATGAGTTGAATTTTTAAGGCCTTTAATTACCTATTTTGGTACAAGTGTTCATTTTTTATTAAGCAAAGCAAATAAATACATTCATTTATAAACATAAAACGGATGCACCTTGCTTATTGCAATGACAGATGCATAAAATTGTATAAAGTATTGTTAATTACAAGCATTCAATGTCTATTTAATTATTAAATAAGAAATTAATTTCCTTCTGTTACATTGTGTGTTACACAAGGTGTGTTTACTCGGGTAGAAAGAAGACATATAGCTGCTTAAAATAATAAGTAATAATTAATATAGGCACAATACCTAGATGCCGTTCAATTTTGTCTTTTAAGTGTAAAAACTTTAAAAACGCGGCCAAGTGCGAGAAGGACTCGCGCACTAATAATTTTTACCCACTTTACCCATACAAAATCGGTGGTCTCCATACAATAAACGTGAATTTTAATAAATATCTTATTTTATTCTGTTTTTATCATATTTTATTGTAATATTATCAACAGAAATACACTTTCTGTGAAAATTATCTACTACTCTCTAACTATCACGGTTCATGAGATACAGCCTGGTGAAATACGGACCGACGGACTGATGGACGGGCATACTTCTAGTCTTAGTCTTAGTAATAGGGTCCCGTTTTTACCCTTTTGGATACAAAATTATCACACAAAGATATTCGAAGACGACGTCTGTTTCGATCTATTTTATATTTCATAAAACAAATCAAACATTTCAACTTTCATTTTAAATTTCGTTATTGTAGACGGCCGTTTGCGCCAGTCACCATACATCCACCATCGTATGGATATACGTGCCTAGTAGTATCGTGACTTCTCAAAAAGTAAGAAAATTGCGTGTCGGTAGCGCGACAGTCGCCCGTTTGCACCGAGCCTGATCTATAACTACAATATATCGTTAATGGCTGGATTCAATTAAATTTACGTTGGTAGGTAACATAATGGAAACATTGAAGGTAATTAAATCGAGTGTTATGTGTCGCTGGCGATACGAAACGACCTTTTTATCTGGAATAGAGTCATCAATATCAATAATGCTCATATCGCGCGCCGTATATTGTACAATAAATAGTGGTTTGTAAGCGACGTTGTGCGAACTGAATTATTTATGTCAAATGTGTAGAAAAAGTACAATATATTCTATATTTACAATATTCACTAGTGTTTTAGCAAATATTATTAACAGCTAAAATGCTTTTGAATAATTTTACATAATATTTTAGGCGCTTAATTTTCTAGTGCACAAAAAACACAGATTCTAAAAAATATATTTTAATCAATCCGGTGACAAAATATTAGGTAAATATCTTGTAATTTATTCTAAGCTACTTGTGTAGCTATTTATTATAATATTTTATTAGTTAAACTGTTAGTTACGTGTGGTAGTTTATATTTATATAGGTACTTATAATTTCGAAATACATAATAAAAACGTCACTTTAGTGTCAAATCTGTCAGTTTTTTTTATTGAATGCCATTGAACTCTTGTTGGTGATTCCATAATCAATAATATTAATTACTTTACAAAACGTTGTATTGCAATTGTGAAAGCTTTTATATGTACGAGATTTAACAATACACATCATGTTTGCCTATATACAGAAAAATTTAATTATTTAACTATCGGTCAGGTGAACAAGGAGTCGGGTAGTTGAATACAAATCTCAATTTACTTGTGCGGTTGAGCAAAACTTCACATATCTTTACCATTTTCCATATTTTACTGTAACAATTAAGATAAAAAAAATAAATGTCTATATTTATATAATAGATCTATATTTACAAACTTTTAACACTGCATTAAATTTTTGCATATTCCGATTACATCTAAATATTTAATCAAAAGTTAAAAACTATAAGCCGACTACGCAAATTGTATAGACTATGTTACCCGGCTCATTATTGCGAATGCAACCTCATTCATTTAAACCGGATTAGTATTTTAGGTACTACGGTAGAACAAACATACACACAAAAACTGATAAAATCATTATCCTTCCTTTTGGCTTAGCTGTAGCCGGGTAAAAATGCGGATTACAACATGCTACGTATACATCTAATAAATCCTCATTTTTGAGCTTTGCACATCAAACTCCTTGTCCGGATAACTAATAAACAATAAGCTAACAACTTTTCAATACTTTCTAAAGCATCGTAGGTACATAAGTTACATATACAATGTAAGGAGATAAATGCGTCGTGGCGTTGACCGCACTAAATCAGCCTGTCAGTTAGTTCATTTGTGCGTCCGCTTTCTGCGAGCGACTCCATCTAAATGTTACAAGCAACATGTTCTTTGAGTATAATTATAGAAAGTTATATTACCTCGAAACAAGGGCAAATATTATTTGAAGGAAATTCCGAGGAAAATCTAAAGAAAAGAATTTTCCTAACTTTAACTTCTGGTACAGTATGATATGAATATTCGAAAAACATTGAGCACTTTTGGTTTGTTGGTTTCAATTATTTAGTTTTTCATCACTTTACAGATTTAGGTATATGTATAACCTCCTTAACGAACCCACGACTTTTAATTCTCCTAGCCGAAATTGTTTTTCGTATAACTTAAGATCGATACTAGCTTATTGACATTCATATCCGTTTTATTGGAGTCCGTAATCGAAAGTAAGCTGGCATAATGTATACAATACCCTCACACATTTAGCCAATCTTTGAAATTATTGTATTGTTATTTGTGTATAGCATAAATTGTTCGATACTCCGCCGACGGCGCAGGGCTGGTGATATTCTGTAATCAGTGTTTATTGTTTATTGCTTTATATCTTACTAGCTGTTGCCCGCGGCTCCGCTCGCGTAAATATTCCTATAGTATCCCACGGGAACACGGTATTTTTTCGGGATAAAAATTATCCTGTTTTAATTCAGAGCTTAAACTATTACCATACCGAATTTCATCGAAATTCGTTCGGTACACCATCCATCCACACAAAGTTTTACATTTATTATTGTAGTAGGACTAGCTGGTGCCCGCAACTTCAGTTATGTGGAGCTAATGGAAAAACGGAAACGTTTTTTAAAATGAAACCTTATGATAGAAGTAGCGTAAGTTACTCCTTATAACATAAGCTATCCGCCAGTGAAATCCAGTCAAAATGGGTCCAGCTGTTTCAGAGATTAGCCGAAAAAACAGACAGACAGACAAAGATTTTAAAATTGTTTTTTTTTGTTCGGTGTAGGGACCGTACTTCTACCGTTCTATCATATTATGTATATAGTGCAAAGCTGTTCATTTGAACAGACACTTTAATTTTATTTGTTTGTATAAATGCGGCGGGTATGAGGAGGGTTTATGTGGCGATGTAACGTGTTGACTTGTACGAATTATTCATCAGGTGCGATAGCCCAGTATTTTGTTACAAGATATTCTTCAAAGGGAAAGACTGAGCTAGCTAAAAGCGTATCTGTCTGATCTTAACTATCTCTCAATTGAACCGTATTCCGAATAAACAGTTTCGCGATCAATACTATGGCGTTAGTCGGCTATCAATATAGTTCTCACACTAATAGCAAAACATTCACAATTTTTTACGAATTTTCGTAAACGCTAACTACTACATGGTTAAACGAATAAATCCGGATAATTTAAGTGCTAATTGATTATTTACCATCTAATATTAATTAATATCTATTTCCAACTAACGACGATAGTAATAATTAATCTACTTCCTCATTATAAATTACTTCTTAATTATTATAATGAAATTATATTTTAGGCACTAAATTAGTCTAGGAAATAATAACTCTTGGCTTGTGCGTAATAAATTATGGTATTTTTTGTTTATTATTATAATAAAATTTGCATTTTTGACAACCCTAATTTCAAGCCAATGTCCTAAGCAGCGGTAACTGAACGTTATGATGATTTAAAAGACGCTTGTAATACACGAAAATAGTCCTTTCTGATCGACTTTGGCTAAGTTAAGGCTAATACCTAGCTTTGATAAAGTAGGTAGATATATTGTGTTTATTTTCCAAACTACAAACAGCGCATTATTATTTCGACTTCTATACAAAATAGAGAAAA
The DNA here is from genome assembly GCA_037179445.1 of Phengaris alcon alcon. Lineage (NCBI taxonomy): Eukaryota > Metazoa > Arthropoda > Insecta > Lepidoptera > Lycaenidae > Phengaris > Phengaris alcon. The sequence goes on from JAYRCH010000354.1 coordinate 1,385,953, forward strand.
ATGCTCTTTATAAGGCAGGTCTCGCAAACTGCAATATTTTTAAATAAAGCGAAGGCGCCTTTATTGGGGAAAACCCTGATTAATCATTATTTTGTAGGTATTTCCGAAAAAATGTTGCGCGCCTCTTTAATTATAATTGATATAAAAAGATAATTGCCCGAAATCATGCCCAAAATATTAATAATTTAAAATGTGTTTACAACGTTGATGTGGCTTGATAATAAAATAAAAAAAAGATGTGCAACATAAAAATTAAGTAAAACAAAATAACGAAACGACTTAATGCTTCATAAAATTTTTATTAAGTGTTCCGAAACTTATATTACGGGTATATAATAATCGTTTGGATAATTGTGTGACGGTTGCGCTTTCGCTTTGATGAATTAACTAATCTAGACGTACAAGATCTATGTGCATTCGAATTATAAATTTTACGGTTATGAACCACAACATTTGAAAATTTACTTTAATCTTAATTATTCACCGGGATACACATTGCTACCTGATAGTTACTAAATGTTATAACATAACAATAAAACGAAAGTAAATTTGATTTCTAACGACTTACTTTTTATCATAAGATTTACATCTTTTCTTATATATCATATATAAAATGAAAAAATGTATTGCAATTCCAGTGTCTCGCTTCAACTCGAGAACGGCTGGACCGATTTGTCTAATTTTGGTGTTGAATTTTGAAATAATTGTGAAAGTTCGGGGCCGGGTTAGAACTATGAGTAAAAACTGCAGATAAAATACTAAAAACGGCCATTGAACTTTCGTATACCTACTTATGTTTTTAATTCGTCACTTGAAAATCAAATATTTATGGGTGCGTTCAGTTTATCAGTTACGTTTATTATAAAAAAAATCGGCTGGAACCAGTAGTTTGGTAGGTGCAGGTGTAGTTATACACGTATTCCAATTCACAATTAAGCCAGAACAACGTGTTCCGGGACAGCTAGTTTATAAGAGTGTAGTAGAGTTCATTGTTTATCAATTAATATTCGAAAACGCACTTGAAAATAATTTTATTTTCAAACAGACTCAAGATAGCAAGACTTCTGCAAATCGGCACTTACACTAATTACAAAACACATAATTTTTGACTGTCAACTTTTTCTCAATGGGACTGGTGTCGTTAACGATGATTTCCCCATTTTATGACGTCATAAACCGCCGACATTCACATGTATTATGACATATTATACATGTATTAAACATAATATACACTATTTGATGTCATTGGAATTAAAATTAAAATACTGAACACTACTAACTATCTTTTAATGTTTTGAAACAGTCGTTATCGCAGTATGAGTATTACTTGAGGTAATACTTGAATATAAAATTTAGATCATTAGGGCTCAGTGAGATTGTTTTCCGTTATAAAAGAATTTAAAATATTCGTACTGCGGCCTTGGAAAATATTTCTGGAAGTTTTAAGGTTTGACTCTATCTTGAAGTAGGCTTTTGGTCAAATCTGTCAATAGGAGCCTCTTTAAAACGGGTAAGGTAAAGTTAATAATTTCCACAATCCACATTGATTACTTACATTAATAAATTGAAAAGAGCATCAATAATATATTAAACAGGATTACAAATTATTCCGAAAGCTCAGAATCACTATTTATTATCACTGGTCATATCTATTCACTATACCCTTACCCAATCCGACTGGTGCCATTAATCAGACCCTATGTGGAACGGGTTTATGTAAAGGTGACCGGACAATGTTATAAAAGAATAAATAAACGAGAACATTCTGTGAGATTTATTTCGGAGAAAAAGGGAGGTAAGAGCGAGGTCTTGTTGTCGTATGTTTATTGCCGGTGTCTCACGACTCTCCTTATTAATGTCCTGCCTTCCTTAGCGGTATCTTTTCATTCTAAGATTAAACGTATAAATCTTGGAGTAAATAATTTATTGAGAAGAAATTAATAACGCCTACGTTGACTAATATGAATAATCGCGTTGTAACTTCAAATATTTAAGATAATTATCAATCAAGTAATGCTCCATAGAGTTTGCTCTATAAGATATATCTGGGAGACCGAGCTTTGCTCGTATTTGTATGAGAACTATAAAATAATTAAGAATCAATATAAAAAAAATACTAAGAATGACAAAAATAATTATCTGACCGGGATTCGAACCCACCACATTCCAAACTTCCAAACAACGCAAAAATTATACATAGATACGCATACCAAGCTGCCAATCAGACTGACGTAAGAGAGTCGAAATAAAAAAAACATATATCACTTACAAATGCGCAGTTTCTAAGGGATAGGACCTAGCTAGATTGATTTTTCTCCCCCAAAACTCCCTGCATACTATATTTCATGGTAATACTTATAAAGCCGTTGCCGAGATTTCGATTATATATATTATATACATGATTGTCTCGTTTAAAGCATAAGATTACTCTATTGACAAAATTTGTCTTGTTGACAAAACTTGAGAAGACCGTAAAGCATTGCTACAAATGTTAATGATATAAAATGTGCTTTTTAGGTATCTACCTAAAAAGCATATTTTGTATCTTTTCATTTTGTATCTCCTGTTCTTTATAAAATAAATTCAAAAGTGATTACTTTTGACTTGTTTTTATAAAGAACCAGGAGTAGATGTAAATCATCATTATATTTTAATGAAACTCTTATATTATAACTCATGGCCGAATACCGAAATGCTAATTAAAACTAAAAGCCCACACAGCCTCATAGGCCTTCGCTGTCTCTGCTAGTCGAAATAATAAGGACAGCATATGACTTGAGCGTCACTTAATTTAACTATCGTTTCAGTATTCGACCGTCAGTTGAAGGTTGTGAATACAGTGATAACTATGGATACGTTATCCTTACAAAACGACAAAAAATATTTGTACCGCGACACACATTGTCATTTTTCATTAAAGTTACATTTCACTTACACAGAATAAATTCGTGATAGGGATAGGATGCTTAATTCAATAGCAAAAAAAGATGACTAGTGTTTGTCTCTACCAATTAAGCGCATTATTAAATAAGCGCCTTTATTCAAGTTTGGAATCTCTGCTACAGAACATTTGACGACACAGAAGGTACAAAAGGCGTATAAATTATATTCTTTCATAGTTATGTATCTTTAACGACATGCTTACAATTTAAATTTTTTGGTTCGGTAGTTTGGCAACCATTTTATGTGAGATTAATCAAGATAATAATGGCGTTAATGTCTACTATTATTAAGATAAAACTGCATATTTCGTTTTTTTTTAATTAATGTCCCAAACAGGAATCGATGCCTGGTATTTAAAAACACTTTTGTATTATTGCACTTTGGTAGTTCTGAAGTTGTGGTACAAATTCCGCAAAGTAATAAAGGACGGCACACATAATTATTTTTTTTAACAAAATACTGCTTTTAAACCAAGTTTTGTGTAAACATTACGTCAAAAAAGTAGTTTGTTAAAAGTTTTACAGAATTTGTTCCTCATTAGAAAAACTTACTATCAATCTCTTTTTAAAAATCGAATATTCGATTTTTTTTGGGCACTACCTATTCGAATAATAGAAAAAAAAAATGTTTTTTGACGATTGGCGATTTACACGAAAAACAACAAATAGTAGTAGTAGTAATGATACAATCAAAAAATAAAATACAGAAATGAAAATTAAATAAACGGTAACACTGTAGAAAAAATAATAAAATAAGTTTTTATTATTACTATTAGTCCCCTTTCACTTTACTTATCACACTAATATTAAAAAGGCGACATTTTGTGTGTGTGTTTTGGAAACTTAAAAAAAAATTTAAGATTGATAAATTTTAACCAAATAAAAGTAGCAGTTACTGTTACTGTTAGGCCCATGAGTTTTTTTTAAGTTATTTAACATCTAACAACTCACTTTAATGTAGTTTAACAACTTTAAGAAGTTTATATTTATATAACTGATTTAACGATATAATTAAATTATTTTCGTCAATCTTGTCAAAATATAACTAAACCTAGATATAAAATAATTGAACGGTCTGTAATTCTGTACAACTAACGACATTCGCTTCGACCTACTCTATGGCAGAAAGTCATGCATCCTTATTAGATTCACAAAAAAGTATATATTGACATTGCTTTCCTTTTTTCTTACGTTATAAACTGTCAAATATTTTCTTGCTAATATGCAAATATTTATCGTTAAAAAAATATATTTTTAAGAAAATACTTTACTGATACTGTTAAATGTTGTAAAGTCACTTGTGGAGTGAAATTCCTTGACTTTTATTCTCTTTTTTTTATGGTTTACAGCTTTTATAGACACACGATGGCATTTTGTGCAAGGTGCACGGGACGCATAATACGTGCTACTCGTCGACCGGCTCGTCGCATACTAACCACAAACTGCCCGACTTCGGGCAGTTTCGATTCTTCACTTTTTACGCGCTCATACCATATCTACCTCTTTTTAATATAATACACCTATATGTGAATACAATAACTTGTCTCGAAAATTTCATTAATGACACTTAATATGAAGTTATGACAAATTCCTTGTTTTTTACTTTATCCCGCGACTCTGCCAGTGAAAGGAGACGTTGTAAACTTTGAAATTAAATGCTCATTGATGATTTTCAATTATTATGAAATTACAGTAAACGTTAGATACCGATTAAGTTTTATCAATAGGTATCTGCAATCGAAGTTACATACGCAAAATAATACATTTTCATGAGACAGGTATAAGCTATATAGATGACTCTACCAGACTTTCTAAGTACAAAGCTGAAAAGAAAGAATAATGGAGCCCAGCTGACGGGAGGTGCTTAGCCCCGTTGTCATGGCGACCATGCGAAGGGTGGCCAACCTGCTCCGCTACATTATTAAACCATCGATACAAAAAGCGCTATCTCGTCCATAAATCAAATGGATTTGAACTCTGTTGTAATACCCATAAAGTCCTGTTTTAATTGTCAATAAGTGTAATATAGGATTTTGGAGTCTGGACCGAATTGGGACATGTATGCCGTATTTTGGGATCCATCTTTAATTTTTAAAAATACACTCCCTACCTCCGTCCCTTTCCTGCATATTCTGTTTCATTCCTGCGCTATAATGTACTACCGTTTTTTTTGTATTGTTTACCAATTTCCGTGTTTCTTATGTCTGGTTAAGTGTGCATAAACTGTAAATGTTGTAATAGTAATAAAACTGTAGTAAAACAAACTTATTAGTCGTAAAATTTGCTAACGATCTCGTGATGATAATCATATGATTTGTTTCCATAATAAGAATATCTGGAATTTTAGTAAACTATTTTACACATTCCATAGTTATTATAATTGCAATTTTTTAAAAGTTCTGATTCTGAAGAATTGTTCAAATTTTATTAACTGTAGGTACAGAATACTGTATTGGCTACAGCCGCCTAGTGGTAGTAGTAGGTTATGCACAGTATTTTAATGAAAATCATTGAAAACAAAACATTTTTTTTGGATTATTTCTTTTTGAACTTATCCAATTTTTCTTTCAATATTCAGGTCAGGTATATAAATTATTAATGGGGTGATGAGTTTTGCGAAAAAAAACTTAATAGGTAGGTAGGGATAAAAAACAAGGTATGTATTTCTCAGGTAGGAGTCGGCATTCCAACCGCGCCGTACTATCACACGAAGGAACCTATTTATCTTGCCTTATTTATTATCTTACTCGAAAACCAGTCTGACTCGAACGCGCCGCGCCGGGCCATATGCAATTGTATTAAGGCACCATGACTACATAGTATTCTGTAGGAAATATTTTATTACTCGGATCTAAAACGGATCTTGATTAAGTATTAAAGCTCTATAATTATCCTTATTAGAAACAAATCAAGGCGTTTCTTGAATTGAATAAGCTAAGGATCAAAAAGCTTGACTTTTGGTATTTTTTAAACTGGCTAACGAAGGGTTAAAACTTTCACAATTTCTTAGAAAACCTGTTGTACAATGAGACAAAAAGACACCTCAAGAAGTATTAGAAAGTTGTGCAACCATTACGCCGTTTGTATTGTATCGCTTCCATTATATTTTTTTTACCAACTATTGACTCATTCGACTTCAACCCTTTCCGTTATTGTACAAAATGCGTAACGGTTTATCTATTCGCGTTTTATTATTTAGAACAACAAGCCACATTCGTGATCGGCCTCAGTAGCCAAACATTATAAAATTAACTTTACAGCCACAATAAAATTTTAATGATCTATTAAAATCTCAAACGGCATAAAAGTTAATTTAAGAGCTTGCCTTTGAAATGCGAATCTAAGTGCGAGGACTGCTCGAAGATATACGAATGCAATAAATCGGTCGTGCATTACTTAAGATGCACATTAACATCTTTTTGTTTTAATCTAAATGGGCTTTGAACATTATTTTCTCTTTTTCAGGTCCTAATGGATGTCCGAGGCGGCGAGGACGGCAGACGTACACGAGATTCCAGACGCTAGAGCTAGAGAAGGAATTCCACTTCAACCACTACCTGACACGCCGGCGCAGGATAGAAATAGCGCACGCACTCTGTCTCACGGAGCGGCAGATTAAAATATGGTTCCAGAATCGACGCATGAAACTGAAGAAGGAGCTCCGTGCGGTGAAAGAGATAAATGAGCAGGCGCGCCGGGAGCGGGAGGAGCAGGACAGAATGAAGCAGCAGCAGCAGGAGAAACAGGCAAAGCTGGAGAGCCAGCATCACGGGCACCACGTGACTCACCACCACGACCCCATGAAGATGTCCATCGACAAGGGCTCCAGTGATCTCCTCAAAGTGAACAAGGTGCCGACGTAAGGCGCCTGCGAAACCTGACTGACATTGTATCATATAGTGTGAATACAAGGAGTGTTACGTCCATGGGGACCGTGGGCTGCGTTAGTCGTCTCGTATCCGATAATTTTATATTTTGCGGCTGATTATTAGTAGCCTCGTTGTTGAGGCGAGTGACGTTTATTTTGAAGTTCCTTTGTGCGAACTTGCCTCGTCTCGCGTCGTTCGCGGTGCACGGGTCGGTGAAGTGCTTTAAGCATTTATTTTGTTGCCATAACCACATTTTATTGCAATAATATTTTACTAAAATTTACAAAAGCTAAAAGTTAGCATCGATCTAAGATTTACGACTCCGATCGTCGGTATTGTTAGTTAAGATTTTGAATCTGTGAATCTCATAGTATTTATTGCTACCAATTATTTGTAATACATTATGTTATATTTTTTTATTGATAGATATTATATTATGTACATTATGATGTATATTTTATTATTTGTCCACTTTTATTGGACCGGTTACGTTATCTGGGTCACATTTTTATGATTGTAAAATTTGTTGTATTGAGGTCTTGAGAGTTATTTTTATATTATTTCCATTTTGCGATCGCTTCGGTGGTTGTGTATGAAAACTGTTGCTCGGTTCAAAAGTCTCATTTCAATATCGTAGGTTCGCCATCATAGGTAATTTCCATCGAACACGTGAACGCGACGTATTTGAGTGTAACAAAATACGTATTAACGTACAATCACTATTAAATCGTATAATGTTGTGTTTTCCAATCATTCTTATAAATGTAAAGACATATTTTTGATGAATGTCCAGTCGATCCATTCGAATATGATGTCCACGTATCCGAAATCATCTAATGTTCAAAATTATATACGTAACGATGATACATATAATACATAGTAATGCGGAAATAATTTTTACATATTTAATTATAAAGTTGATTAGCGTAAGTGTAATATAAATAGATAATATAGGACTTTGTATGGAGTATTATTAAGTAAAACGTAACTACCGTTGTAGGCTACTTCGATTCATTTGCCTGTGGTTCTTATCTACTGAACAGAAAAATAAATGCAAAAATAATAAAAAAATATAAGCAATATTAATAAAAAAAATGTTATCATCATTGTATTCTCCTGATACAAAACTCGCTTCTAAACCACGTTGTGCCAAATATATTAGAAAAATTTAGCATTGTATTGGAAATATTTAAGGGTTTATTTTCTACAACGAAAAACGCAACCCATTTATTTTTAGTTATTAGAAACAGTACTAAAAATTAGAAATTTTAAATTTAGTGTTGATAGTCACCTTTATACGTAAATTTATGTCAGGGTAGATTTAAAGGTTTTAATGGAAGTGTATAAATGCTTAATTTTGATAAATATCATTGAAAGGATATCTGTCCAATACTGCTCTTATGAATAATCCTCGTTCTTAGCAGTGTCCTTTATATGTGGTGGTATCAATGTCCTCTAGATGTAAATTGTAAGAATTTCTTTAATACCATTGCATTATTTTCTAGGCTGAAATCAGAAAATTGGCATATGTTTTGGTACGCGCAAATTTTGTTTTCAGTGTTGCACTTCTTTAAACTTGACAATGATTTTCCTCGGTGTGGGCCGATCCTATATTATCATAAGTATGTCCTGGGAATGCCTTTAAATTTTGCCAATAATTCCTAAGCACACTATGTGTACACATACTTGACAAAATTTTCATGATGAACATTTTGGTGCACAATTTCATATAATAGAGGACATTAAATTTGACATTAATTCAGTAATATTCACACTGCTTATAGTCATTTTAATACGTGAACCAAGAAAAAGGTTGTCGAAATAAGTTAAACTATATTCATATGTCGAAATAAAATCGAACAAATTTGTACTTAACGTTGGTATTGATATACCTTTAGGCTTTTAAAATATAATGCATAGATTAATATCATTAATGTGAATAAACTTAATCGTTTAAATCAGAAATAAATCGCGCTTAAAATTATGTTTAAAAGGATCAAATTGAGATTATTATTGTAGCAGTCGACCGTACATCTGTGTCTACGGTCGATTTCTTTTTCTTATTAAATTTTTCTGTTGTCTTGTTTTTCGTATGTTATTTTTGTTAAGGTGGGTCCGTGCAAAATCATGTTCGTTTAATTATTTAGGTATAGGAGTAAGTTATCATTTCCAACAATAGATGAAGCGTGTGTGTTGTATGATTTATGTCAGGTTCCATTTATTGTTTCTCCGTCGTAAATAACTGTAGATAATTCACGAGAAACAATGAGCAATTTGCTAAATACATTACGTACGACCTCCACCCGTAATGCTGTCTTGCCATATTACTAGTGTTTCTTAGGCAGTAGACATTACTAATACCTGACCGATTTCGTAGCAGTGCGTATGCACTGGACTCAGAGATGCAATCAAACATAACATCCTTGTGAGAAATACCTGGATGATTCACGGGAATTGCTATGTGCTATTCGAAGCAAATGAAAACGCATCGCCTAGTGTGCGCACCTTAATTATTTTTAAGTTTCTCCAGTCTCCACTTTTACGAGTATGTCAACATTCAGTGTTCCATATTTCATTTTCGATATATTAGTAACATAGTTAATTTTATTACAAATAACAAGACTTCCGTACTACTAGATTATCTCTAATTAAAGGTTCAATTTATCTTTAAAGTAGCTATGTATGTACCTATATCTATATTTTTGAGAATAGCAATTAAAAAGTCTTTAAAATTAAGTGTACATAGTTGTGAACGTTTAAGTGGCGAATTATATTTTGTTTATATTATTGTTTTATGTTATGTATTTATGTAATGGAGATATTTCGTATGTGTTTCGTTCGATCACAGAAGCAGATTGTTTCTTTGATTTTTATTTGAAGATTTTACATGCAAAATTTTATAGTTAGATAGCAGATTGAGTTGCGTTTTTTATGTTTATAAAAACTTAACTTTTGTGGTCAAATGAGAACATACAAAATAAAGTGACTGTGTCGTGTTTTAAGCAAAATAGTTGGGTGATTGTATATGTACCCGCATTCAATATTGTAATATTAATTTGGACAATTCAAGAGAATAAAGAGTTAATAAAAGTATGGCTAATTTTTTTGTAGTTTGGTTAAATTTATTCGTACTTATCCTATCTATTCATTATGTTCACTATCATGATTTTATGTGGGTTGCTATGACAACTGTTATTGTGATAAGAATTAAAATCTTCATCCGATCTACGGACGTTACCCACAAACGCAAGTTATGAATCTACACATTCCCGTCGTGGATTGATGTATATTGTATATTGCTATATAGATTTATGTACTGTTACATTAAATGATTGAACGTTACCAAGATAATCTTCCCTGATTTATATACTTTTAATTTTGATTATGGATGCGAACAATACTTGATCGTTAGATTTATGGTAAATATCTAAGGCGCTCGCACTATAATGTTCTCTTTCCCGACTTTCATAGTAGTGGCCAAAATGAAAGCATTATAATAGTTAATATAATACCTATAATTCAAAATTGGACTGAATTCATCGAGACGAAGCACGTTTCATTAAGATATAAGAGATAGAATGTCAAGTTGCACGGCGCATGTGCAGTGCAGTATGACTGATGTCATATGGAACGTATTCCTTTTCGTGTGTTGAATAAACTTCAACTTTGAATAGCGATCTTAAAAATGCAGTATCGTTGCGGTGTGAACTGACCCTTGGTGTATATAATACAAAATTTCAACTAAGAATGATAATATTCTTATAATACAAATTCTGCCTCTGTCACTCAGTTCATAGTTAGGAATTCCGAATAATTTCCGAATAAGCTATCCGACACTTATGAGGCGATTGTGAAACGGGCCCTTTATGTATTATTACCTACCGGTTACATAATGACAAAATTTGCTGAAATCAAGATTCATTTCCTTTCGTATGAAGATTTTTACTGTTAAATGTACGTCATAGCTCATCCTCAGTTTTGAAATCATTGACCAGGTTTCTGAATTTTGGAACCTAACCTCTCTTCCACAATCCCCATGGTGCAGTACGCAGACTGAGCAGTTCCACTGCATAGTAAAATAACCTAACCAAGAGCATGTCAGAACATTTATAATGAGGGTTCCCTAACTATGTAAAAACGCAATAGGTTTTTTTTCCAAATTACTTAAGAAATCAGAGGTTATTGTTAGATTTCGCTTAAAATAAATTTCCAAAAAATATTTAGCACAATCAAACATCATGGAAAGTTACAAGTTTTTATCTCTTATAGTTTGGAAATGGCAAGGGGGCGGTGAGGAACCAATTTGTAAACCACCTTGTAGGCCGATTACTCGAAAATTGTTCACTTTGTAGAAATATTATAGAAAAAAGTAGTGTATCAAACCATGCCTTTATTTAAAAAGACCTATTCGTAGATTCCCCACACGATGATTTGGACGCAGAAGTAAAACTTCATTCCCACTTCTTCTCGTGTACTCGGGAGCCACCACCAAAATACATATTTTTTATATATTATGCTGCCAATAGTAAAGTATATACGCAATCTATAAGTGTACTAAATTTCATTCATTTTTATTCATAGCTAGCTTTTGCCCGCAGCTTCGCCCACGTGGGAGAGTGTTCGTGGCAAAAAAACTCCTTTAGCAAATATAGTAATAGCACAGAGTAAAAATATACCTATACTTTATAATGAATTTTCACACGTACTTTTTAATTTTAAGATATGTTCTAGATATAATCTCCTAGATAAGGATAATTAAATTGTATCCGTCTAAATAGCGTCTAACTTTTGGTAGACCTATAAAAGAGAAACAATCCCACCATATATTGTTGTTTAATTATCTCCAATTGTAAAACTCCAATGTCGAGACACAACAAATAACCTAAAAAACAGAACCGAGAAGGGAGACTCTTCTCGCGCGCCCAGCCCCTGAAAAGGGCCTTGGGCGGGGAACCAAAACCAGGGGCAAAAGCCCCTCTACTTGGGGTGGGAGGACGCGCCCAGTACGAGTACTGGGCGCATAAAGTCAGTTTTTAGGAAGACCCCCCGCGGCAGAACGCGGGGGAAACCCATGGGGGGGCAACACCAAAGACAACAGGAGTGTCGTATTGCCAATCCAGGCACAACCAGGACCGGCGGTCGGCTCCAAACGGCGCGTGGGGGTCCCGACCCGGGGGCCGGGAAACGTGTGTGGGTCCACTCCCTCACACGCCGCGTTTACCGGACCGTGGAACGAACGACCTGGGGAAAGGGTGTGGAGTTTACAAAACTTCCAGGTCCCGACTTATGGTGTCGGGAGGGAAGGTGCACCAAGGGGGCGACGGGGTGGCAAGAGGGCTGCCACTCCGACAGGCCCTAGGTGAAGTTAGACGGTTGCACCGGTAGGTTTTATTTTCTACCGGTGTAGGGGGAGGAGGGGGGGCTGCGATCCAGCGGTGAGTGGAGCGCTGTAACATGCGCCTCGGCGGGGCGCACGTCGTTGCACTGCAAAAAACAGAAACGAATAACGAAAGATATTTAAGTAAAATAAAGCAATGTGAGCAATACTTATAGGAAGTAATATTAAACTTCTACACTTTAATTTCACCTTTTGTGAAAGATTTAATGCTGAATAAATATCAACAACACATTAGCAATAACCTAAATGAATTGTCGCTCTTTTACAATTCAAATTGTTTGCTAGCTGCTCCCCGTCTGCTGTCGCGTTGCGATCTCACTCATAGGTAATACCAAATTTTGTTCAGTACAACGAGCTTTGATGCACTTTTAGTTCCCCAATTGTTCGCTAGAGCGCGATCCCATCGATTGTTCACTTGTCGCGTCGCTATTGCTAATACGTAATACAAAAATTATGTTTGACAGCGATACTGTACATTTTACGCCTGTGGCATTGCTGTTGCAAGATACATAATCAGCCTGCGGGTTAGGTTAGGCAGCGTTTTTGATAATAGTTCTCAGACGGTTTGATTTTTTCCGACACCTTGAACGATTATCGTCATAAATCAATTAATTTCCGAAAAACCTTAACTAATTATTATCGACCTTAACCTTCCTAAGAAACCACTCTGTCGGTAAATGTAAATGGCATGAAAATCCTCTCAGTAGTTTTTGAGATTATCGCGAACATACAAACAAACAGTCTTGGCGGGGCATTTAAGTATCCTATGTCCGTATCTTGGTTCTTAGCTACATTCCCACCAATTTTCAGCTATATCGGTTCAGCCGTTCTTGAGTTATAAATAGTGTAACTAACATGACTTTCTTTTATATATTATATATAGAAGAGATAACAGAAGTTAGCTACGGCGGGTAGTCTGACAACGGACAGAGCGAAACTACGGAATAACGGAACCCTAAAAAAGGAACCTTTCACACGAACCTTTCACACACAACAAATACAATGACACATTAAATTGTTTTCTTTTTGTTAAAAACTATTAAATTGTATCTGAACATAGTATAGTTTGAATACGGCTCAATTAATGGCGCCCGCGCCGCATAGTACCTACCACCGTCTACCGCGCGTGGGGCGTGGAAGGCGCCCAAGTTTCTTTTCGTAGCGCAGCTACGATCTTCCGTCATAGTATTATTTGGTAACAATCCGATGCGATGGATGTAGGTTTCTGAAAGTCGACTGCTATCTTACAGTACGTTTCATATTCGTACCTTCTCCTGTAATTGTATCTTAAGATTTGATTCTCGTTTTCTTAAAGTATGGCACAATTCAAATCGATGGCCATTGTCTGTATTATAGAGACTCATTACACAGAAAAGGTACATATTATTGAAGGATTTCTTGATTTTTATGACTTGTTTATTTTTAGTGACGGAAGCTTGACACAAAAACATTTTTAGGATTTAAAAGACTGATGACTTAATTATAGGCCATTAATGAATTTTAAAATTGTAATAAATATTAATAATAAGCAAATCAGCGTCACATTATAGATAAAACATGCAATAAAATAAATTATACAATACAGTCATAAAATTTCGTCATGTGGAAACGAAATGTATAAATTTTGGTAATAAATTATATGGAAAGACTTTTTTTTTCTACATAATATACACAACATATTGATTTTCTTCTAACTGTGCGAATTAAAAAAATAACACAAGTATCATGAATGAATTATGAAGTTTTCGAATACCTAACTACTTAACAAGGTACAACAATAAGGTAAGGTAGTGGGGGATTGATATTTTCTAATAGTTTATAATTGTGTCTGGTTGACAAAAACTCTTAGGGTGTGTTTTAAAATCTTCTTAATAAGTATCGGATAGATTATTTAGAAGTTTTGTCGCTGCTCACTTTAAATCGAGCGACAGAGACGTAACATGCAAATAAGCTATTATATGTTAAATTTGCGTACCGTTACTCACCAGCTGGTGTAAGAGTACGCATTTTTGACTTTTGTTTTTTTCGTATAATTATAGAAATCTAAGAAAATATTTTTGTAATTTCTGCGATTCGCTTGAATGAAAGTTTAATAATCCTAGAAGAAATAGAAATCCTAGAAATCACTTAATAATATTATGTTGATTTTGTTCTTCTTAACTTTTCTATTTAAGTGCTCCTTACCCTATAAGTGTAGTGTAGAAGTGTAACCCTATCAGTAGATTGTGCAACAGGCCCATAATATTTTATTTTAGGGGATAGTCATCAGAAGATTCTCTGTAGCCTGCAGCCTATCTTACTACTATTATAAATGCGTAAATTTATAAGGATGAATGGATGGAAAGATGGATGGATATTTGTGACTATTGCACGAAAAAACTACTGAACGGATTTGGATATATTAAGTATCCTACGGAAACATCGTACTTTTTCAGGATAAAAAGTAGCCTACGTGTTAATCTTGAGCTTAAACTACTAACATACCAAAGTTCAACATAATCGGTTCAGTAACAAATATATTCGAGTGTAAAAGTAACAAACACTCATCCATCCATCCATCCTCATAACCTTTCACATTTATAATAGTATCAGGATTGTGAAGGGCGCCTTCTTATTCTTTAACAATTACTTCTGCCTTCTAGTTACTACAAAATGTAGTAAATTATTTCTTGACTGAACATAAAAATAAAAATTGCGTCTGCAATTCATAAATTTAATGTCACATTATTTCGCCGTATAAAAGGACAACAAATCAAAAACACAATCAAAATTATTTTAACGTCACAATAATTTTGAGCTCCCCGACGTACACGCTTTTGTGACCACTTACAAGATGATATTTAAAAACAATATTTCCGACCGTTACTAAAGTTCACACTGTCGGCAGCTCATCCTACGCCCATATTTTATAAAAGTGGAGAAAAAAACCCATTGCCCCTATTAGTTTAATGCCCCTAAATACCAATAACGTTTGTCGGGTCCCCGCCAAAAACAAACCATGAGTTATAACCATAATGTAATGTATCTGCCATTCCGCCATTTTCCATTCTCTACAGACATCGGAGCTGTCAAATAAATTCCCGACCTACGGAATTCACAATAGGTGGGATCGTTTCGCTTTGAACTCAGAATCCCGTGGCAGCGCTCGTCCTTTTTTAAACTCGAAACATTGAAACCGACACCCGTCGTTCAAACGATTTTGCTCCGTTCTTGATTTTTCGTACCGACCTTTCGCCTTTTTTACTTTATAGTTTTTGTTAACATTTTTTTCGAGTACCCCTATCTTTGACATTACCTTTACGATAGCTGATATCTCATGGAGCTATCGGAACAAAATATAACAACACTTTAAAATAAGCTTAAGCTTCCTTCTATAGCCAAAACAAATAATTTTTCAATACAATATCGTGGTAGGTACTGTACCTTCTACATATTATGACGCGGTGCATCCAAGTTTATTAATCAACGGTCACAATTCATAAAAAATGATAGTTTTTGCAAAATAGGCATTGTTCACATAATTTATAAATACAGAAAATAGATTACTGGCATTAGTTTAATTTCATACTAGCACAGATTCAAAACTAAATTCTAAAGATGAATTCTAATTTGAAATGGTACTAGTAAGGTAGCTACTTAAGTAAATGGAACCGTTATCAAAGTAAAGAATATTATAAAGAGTTAAAACTCTACTTGTTATTAGTTAGTAGTTCTTGGTAGAGTCGAAACGAGAAACGGATCCATCGGCAAAACATTTATTTAATTAATTAACATTTTGGGCCTGTTTACAAAATGTGTTGTTTCATGTTTGACAGTGGCCTAGTATATACTGACATTTCTTTAGACATATTTTATGTAATAAATCCATACAGTGACCAAATAAGCCTTATTGCCACGCATTAAGATTCATGCATAATAGAAAATACACTCGACAATTTTAAGGCGACTATTTATGTTTTTCAAAATTAATTTTTAATGTTGTTGGATAATTTGTAAGCAAATTTTAAGGTGATTATATCCGTTACGTTCGGATATTTTTAAACAAACAAAGTAAGCTAAAAAGAGCAGAAAAAAAAAACCTGTTTGTAAATATTGGGTGAAGAGGTTCTGGAAAATTGTTTTTTTTTTAATACTAAAATCATAATGTTTAAAAAAATTAACCACTTCTAAATAAATAAGTACCTATTGTTTGTAACAATCACAAATCAAACCAAGTCCTACAGTTTTGTAGGACTTGGTTTCATTTGGTCGCAAAATGGGCCGAAAAACAGCCATTTTATGTCAAACTAGATGTCGCCTACGACTTCGTACGCGCTAAAAGGACCCCTATATCTGTGCCAAATTTCATCGAAATCGGTCCAGTAGCTTAGGAGCCTATTCAATACAAACAAACAAACAAAAATACAAAGAAACAAAATATCTTTCCGCTTTATAATATTAGTATATATTTGTAAATGCGCCACCTAAAACGTGAGAATCTTGAACTATTTTACAACTATGAACATAAAATTGGTTTCAGTGTAAAACTTATGATCTATACTTGGCTAAAACTAAAGAACTATACTTAGCATAAACTAAAGAAAACTACAAGTTGAACAGAAAATAAAAAATAAAATCTGACATCGTTTCGTGACCTACGTACTTATAAATCACAGTTGTTAAGGTACATAAAATATTTTTTATTTCCAATGAAAATTAGCATTTTCACAGAAGCATAAATAGTAAAGTGCAATGAAATGAACATTGTAAGCTGAACGTAATATTTCATCGCTCACGGATTATAGCGAACGTGTTTCATTTCTAACAATGGAGCGACTATATATTTTTTCCTTTTATAGCACTCATTGCGAGTAAAAGTTACTTTAAGCTGAATTTAAATACAGCTTTCCCGAGTACCCACAAATTACTAACAAAACACAAAGACGACCAGCGGCTCAGTGGTTAGCGCGTTCGCGCTCAATCCGGAGGTCGCGGGTTCGAATCCCGCCAGTTTAAAAAGATTTCTGTGTGTGTGTCGTAGATGTATATTAAATATGCACATAATATAATTAAATCTTAAATACATATATGTATAGTATAAAAGTATTAAATATACTAATTCCCGTTGTCTGGTACCTGTAACACAAGATCTTCGGATACTTAACACGGGACCAGATTGACGTGGTGTGAAGCATCCATACATATTACTATCATATAGACCATGACCAGATATAGTTTTAGTATTAGATGCTATAATGGTTATATTGAAACACTGAATAGACCTACTCGTTTACACTTGCTAGCGAGTATTAACCCTTTTTGAACTAGTTTCACTAAATCATAATATTAAATTGGGTGAGGCTATTTAATTTACAAACTTTTTGTTTTACATTAAAGATCTGTTTTTGATAACAAATATTAGGTCTTTACCTATGAAATTGCCGTTTTGTATGAAAAATTTTAAACGATTTTTTTTCATGTATTTTTTATTTGTATTAATCGAAGTAATCACCCATGCAATCAATACATCTTTTGCTAACGCAGTTGCAGTTTATTGATGCCCTTCTTAAAGAAATTAGCTGGACGGGAGGCAACAAATTCTTCAAAGGCATTTTGTACTGCCTCTCGGGTATTGAATTTTTTTCCCGCCAAGAATTTATTATCCAAATTCTGGAAAAAGTAGTAGTCTGTAGGCAAGGTCTGGTGAGTAGGGCGGCCAGCTTCTCCATCATTGTGTTCAGTTCTTCACAGTGCATATCTGCAGTAATGCTCACCCCGTTTGGTAAGAAGCTGTGATGAATCACACCGGCGCTAGACCACCAAACAGTGACCATTACTATCTATTCTAGGGGTAAGTTTTCGTTTAGAGAATTGTTTAGGTGCTGAACCAGGATCCAACCAACTTGCTGAGCGCTTGCGGTTATCAAACAGAATCCATTTTTCATCGCAGGTAACAATGCGGTTCAAAATTCCTTCATTTGTGTGTCTGTTGAGCAGTGCAAGGCACGTCTCGACGCGTACTTCGCGCTGGCGATCATTGAGTTCGTGGGGCACCCATTTGTCAAGCTTTTTTACCTTGCCAATTTGACGCAAATGGACCAATATTGTTTTGACGTTAACGTCGAAAGCTGCTGCTAATTCAATGTAGATTGTGTATCTTCAGCTTCCACAATCGCCTTTGATTCGTCATTGTCGACCAAAGTTTTCGGACGACCGCGAGGTTCATTTCAGGTCGAAATTTCCAGAACGAAAGCGAGCAAACCAATAACAGGTGGTGCGTTGGTTTGTAGTGTTAGCTCCGTAAACGTCCTTGATGTTGCGTGCCGCTTGTGCCGCGTTGCTGCCACGACGGTACTCATATACCATAATTACTCGAATTTTTAACGTATCCATGATGACGAAAAAGATTAAAATGCGATGAAAATGTAACACTAATCAATAAACAAATGACTACTTTAGGAAAAACAATTCCATCTTTTTAAAATAAAATTAATTTTAAATTAGAATTCTGAGCCAAACAAAAATTATTTTGATTTGAAATGACCAGTACTGCAGAACGGAAATTTCATAGGTAAAGACCTATTATAATATTATAAAAAATAATAGGCAATTTATAAATGTCCTGAGCATAACAGCTATTGTCATAATATCTGAGTAAAAAGAGTACCTACGGGGCATAAAGCCTGTACCTCATTTATTTTATTGAATAAAAAAAAACAACAAAAATTCACGGTGCAAAGTGCATGGCGAAGGATTATTATGGAATAATATTATGTATAGGTGATGAAAATTTTTACCAAAAGTACGTATGCAATGTTTGTGTAAGTCAAGATAGAGTTAGCCAAAAAGTCATAACTCCACATCCATTGCAAAACTTAAAGATATAAATAAAGATCATTTTCCTAAACAGCTTATCGTAGTTGATTGTATCAAACATGCTATGTTTTAATTCACAAAAATAAGCAAGGCAGACACAGTATTTATGCTACTGCTAAAATCCTCCCCCGTGGACTATTAAGCTGCAACAGTTCCGGACCAATTTTACGGTCTAACGCTCTCTGATCCCTGCACTGGCTACATATTCCCAATTCTCTTGATATATACTTTCGAATAAAAGTAAGGAATATTACATGGTACGGTGCCCTAAATTATTTATGCATTTATTACTAGTGATCACCCTGTGGTCGAAATTCATCCATAATAGTTCATGTACAATTGTTAATCTTTTGCGTCTTAGATAGAAAAAAAAAGAAAATGTTGTGACAAAATATGTCAACGCTTAACAAAATAGTATCAAACGCACGGTAGTGTGTGTTAATAATCTGAGGTAGCGTGTTGCTATTTTTATTAATTTTATGTAGGTATTTAAAATTTTCTAAGCATTATAGAAAAAACTTAAAGTGTGTGTTAAAGTATCATAATTATTACGTTCCCATATTTTTTGTAAAACTGCACTGAAAGTTTTTGCTTCACGTCTTAATTTTTATGATGATGATGATATTGTGGTAATAGAGTAGCAGTTTCTGTACGAAGCGATATTTTGTCTATTGTCTATGCCTACTATAAAGCTAACAATGCCTGGCTATCTGTTTCTTTTATAAACATTATAATAATTTCATTATTGGATAATGGTTAGGTACCTTTCTTTTTCTTAATTAGATATAAATATTATGCTAATACTTGTAACTAATTAAGAAATTATAAAAGTTGTTGAGTAACAATAAAATATTAAGTAATTTATCATACGATAAAACTTACTAATTTTACACATTCTTACATTAATATTATGTAAATTTTAATGCATTTAATGCCATTTAGTTATATCTTAAGTAACGCTTGATATTCTTTTATAGCATTTTTATTGGATAACGTAATTTCGGTACATAACATTTTACTGCTTTAATTTGAGTTTTGAATATTCTTGTTACAAAACAATATAATAATGCGCAGTTCACACGGGGCTAGTGATCTAGTCCAGTAGCAAGTAGCCAAAGTCTAGAATTATTTCGGTTTTATTACGGTTCTGACACACCTATTACGGTTATTTTGTTGAATACAATTCATTTTGCATAACACTCATCAACAGAACTCCGATTCTTGTATACATAAGACATTCCATTAACTTTCAATTAATTAGAAATTAATTTTCTTGATATAATAAACAGATTTTGGGATTTTGGACCAATCTTCAAAAAATTCCATTTTGCGGTTTGAAAATATCGAGACTGCATCGAAACTGTATGATTGTAAGATTTAATTAGCAGGTTCGACATACTGTACTCAAATAGTACCTAATAGTCTTTAATATATATAAAATTAGACTAAAACCTAAAATACTAGCAGGATGTGAACTGGGCTTAAGAGCTAGATCGGGCATGGCGACGGCGATCCGCATCCAAACTACCCGGATACGACAAACTCTTTTTATTTTATTTCGGTTTGTTTCTATTCAATCGACGGAATTGTTTCCAGTCCAAAGTTTTGATCTGATTATCATCCGTATCCCATGGCTGTGCAAGAGGTAAAATGTGAGTTTTAATTTGAATTTCGATGTTTTGTTCGTTCAATTGTTTATGTGAAACCTTTCAATTTCTAATCATAATATTTTTATGTGTCACTTGAATAGAGATGAATTAAATGTTTTTTAGGCTTTAGAGTTTGTAATATAGGTTAAAAAGTTATTTCTAAAATTTCTAAAATATGAGCCAGTAATGAAAAACCTTTAATATGCCACTTTAAAAAAACAAGGATTAAAACACTTATTGCATAAATGTTTAAATGCTTTTTAACCAACTTCCAAAAAAAAGGAGGCGGTTATAAGTTCGGCTGAATATATATATATAGAGATTTATATATATTTGTATTTGTATGCTCAACGATAACTCCGCCGTCTGTTGACCTATTTTCAAAATTCCTGTTTTTGATGTAAGTGGTATAATTAGAAGATAATTCGGTTATTAACAAACTTGTGACCTGATGATGGCATCCATGAGGAATCGAGGGAACCCCTCGAAATTTATAGGGACACATATAGTGATTTCTACTTTTTCTGAAGTAACCTGCTTGGGTTACTTCAGAAAAAGTAGAAATAACTATATGTGTCCATATGAATTATGCTACCAAAAAGTAAGATTTTGCACCAAGGTATACCCTGGATCCAAAAGTATTGAATAGAACTCCTGACTACTTGTAATGTTTGGGGATTTCGGCGGTTTTTAAAGAACAGCAAGCATAAGCCACTATGTCAATTAAAATAATCATCATCATCATCACCACACATCATCACATAATGATGATATAATAGGTACTTCTCATAGTATTTTACACCGACACAGATATCTTTGAACATTACTCTGCCGTTTAAAGACCGATTTTCAAAATTATTATTTTGATATAAAGGGTATATAATACGAAGTTGGTTCCGTTGTCACCATAGTGGTGTGACCTGATGATGACATCCATGAGGAATCGAGGTCTCCTTGAAATTTATATGGACACGTATATATAGTAATTTTAACTTTTTCTGAATTTACCCAAGCATATTATGCTATCAAAAAGTAAGATTTTGCACCAAGGTATAACCCTGCATCCAAAAGCACTGAACATAACTTTTCAGTCTTTAAAGATACGTGCTTAAAGAACTGCAATCATATTATGCCATTATTTAACTTACAGTAATCATCATCATCATCATCTTATAATATAAGATTATATTATTGTATATTATACAATACCTAATGGAAGCTTCGCGCGTATTCAATTACACATTCGATAGTTTATCTGTAAAGTTCTTAAAATGTTCTTAAATTATAATTTATCAAATGTGACTAATAAAAAAATAAGTTAAAACAATTTAACCCGACTGCGTAGGGGTCTAAAAAGGCCGAAACAAGAAAATAATTGAGATAGAAATCTAGAAATGCATAGGTACAAAAATGGTCAAGCTACCCGTGGTCGCACTCACTAAACTAATGGCATCTAAGCTTCATTTTACACCGAGACGCCAAGGCCTAGAGAAGTTTCTAGAATAATTATATCCCAAGATAGATACAGACGGCAGCGATTTGACATCGAATATGCCGAACCTTATAAAGTAGGTGCGACCACGGCACCATGGACCATTTATATCTATCTGTATTATTTTTTTGTTTCGGCCTTTTTAGACCTCTCCCTAGACCACTCTCCCACGCGGGCGAAGCTGCGGGCAAAAGCTAGTTTTATATAAATTGGATGTTAAATTTTGTAAAAGGTGCAGTTTCATTAAATCTTTTGAGGCGGCCGGTTGTTTATCTTGGGAGAGCCCCTAGTGAACAAAACATGGTCCTCCAAGAGCCAAATTAAAGAATTTAGTCTGGTAGGCTGCCATATTTAGCTTGAGAGAGAAGTTAATACTGTTGTGGGCTGTGACGTCTTGGTTAAGAACCATGCTTGATTTTTTGTTTATGCTTGATTGATTTGATCCTTCTTATGCTTGAGTGGTGATAATAATAATACAGCAATAATTGTGATATTCTTCTTTATTGGTACATAATTATGAGAGATATATTTAACACAGATACGTCAACACTATATATCGCCTTTTGTCTAACTAAAATAATCTAACTAGATAGGCTGTGCTTGTGACATCTGTCAATAAGACATTGACATTTTTACTTTATTATGCATCAAATACAAAGTATAAACAGAGAAAATGAAATAAAACTAAGAAGAAACTATCTAAAGAAGATAATGGAAAACGATAAATAACAAAGAGCGTAATTAGCGAAATAAAACTAATAAATAGTGCATTAACGTATTGAAAAAATAATGGAAAATAAGTGACAAGTTTGTCAAAGAGAAAAAAGCATAGAAAACAGTAAAAAAAGTGGCAATAGTTGTCAGAGAGAAAGAAGAATTTTAGAGCTACGAAGATGGAAAACCTTAATAGCGCACAACAAATGCTTTTAGAGCAAGTGACAAGAAGTTATTTGAACGCCAAGAATTTGTCAAACGACAGTCAGAATATAAATTATGTAAACATTAAGGTAAGAACCTTAGAACATACATGGAATAGAATACATTTTGAGCTAATTCAATATAGCATGGAATTAGAGGAAACAAAATACATAAATAATGATATTTATAACGACTGTGAGGAGAAATACACTACAGCTAAAGTCGCAATGCTAGATATAATACAAGGAAGAACAAAACCTGTAAATAATAAACGAGGTGTAAATGCAATTAAGAGAATTAATGATACAGAGACAGAGAACAAAAATAAATACTGCGATATGAGCGAACACAACAATCTCATACCTCCCAGAAGTGAGAACGATGCAACACACAGAACAGGAAATTTCCAAAAACGAACAGAAATTAATACAGTTCACAAACAACTATTTCGATCAGTTGTTTCTCTTGAGCGTAGTGGGCAAAATAGTCGGGTTATAGGTTTTCTAACCTCTTTTTATATTTCGTATTTTTCAATTTCCCAATCGAACATGTTTGTGGAAAAATATTATTTAGGTCCTAATCAAAACATTTAAAATTAAAAATAATATCTTCTTCACGAGCGCGGAGCGAGCTTGTGTAGCGATACTTGTGTTTTGCTTTCCAAGACCTTTCTTTTGATACAAAACACGTGATGATTATCACGGTTTAATTTTTTTAGATGTTAGAATTAGCCAACTTAAACGTGAGCTCTAAAAAATAATGATTTATCAGGATATTGTTTGGGCAGGTACCTACTTCAAAACAAAGAAGATTGTGTAGAGGTATAGTTCAAATTTTAGCCGAATTTAAAAAGGGAATTATTTAAAAAATATGATTTATTTTATACTTTTTTGTGTTTTATTTAATTTGGAAGTAGGTATAATTTTTTGTTTAAAAATAATAAAATCGCAAGTTACATTCCTGTAAAAGCTCAAGGTAAAAGAAGGTCATACATGAAAGTATCCATTGGGACGGTACGTTTACGATTCTACAATAGATCGACCTTAGCAGCTCTGTGATTACTGGCTTTTAAAGTTCTAACAATTTTCTAACGTTAAAAGTCAATGGTGGTTTTGCGTCAATATTTGAACCAGAACCTAGGTCTTACATAATATGACTATATAAGTTAGATTTAAAGCTTATGATTTAGGTTTTATGTGAGTCAGAACAAATTTCAATAAAAAAAATATATTTATAACCTAATTAAATTTAGGTGGGCAAGAGTAATTTTGTTTTTCTTTCCGGTTCAAAAGGAACACACTTTTTGTATGAAACTCTTAATTTTTACGCAAATAATAATTTGCCCCAACTGACAATAGTTATTTTCAAAAAAAGGTGGAGTAAATATATTTTCATCATGTTCTTTAATCGATAAATTAAAATGTAGGTAAGTAAGAAATAGGGAGATACTTATTTCTATTCCTAGTGAAAGTACAAAGTACATTTTAAAAAAATATTTTAGATGTTCGTTGTACGAAGGGCTTCAGATTATAAAAAAAAAATATCTACCTTACACGTAGCGTAACCCTTCGTCCGAGAGAATTTATTTTTCAAAGTCTGCAATTACTGAACGAAACACCAGACAGAGCTGAGCAATTAAATCCTGCTCTCTGCAAAAAAGGTATTGTTTCTAAAAAGGTATTAGTTCTTTTGCAGGTTTTATTCTGTGTTCAACCCCTAGAATTTTAAGGCCCGTCTCATATTACGTTGCTATAACTACGGTGATGGAAAATCGGGGGTTGAACACGGAATAAAACTTTTGCAGTACCTACCTTTATATGAATTTCAAGACGAATCGTGAATTTGATAGAATCTATACAGTTTCTGTAGAGCCTCGAGGCGTTGAAATATAAACAAGAAATGCAAACCAGGATAAAGAGTTATCTCATTTTAAGTCTTTAACTCAAAAATTCCTTCGCAAACTAAATGTTGGTACAATAATTACTGTCATCTGTCGAATGTCTTGCAATCCACGAATTTTCGTGAAATAAAATTTTACTTTTTAACGGCTCCTGTTCGTTTTTGGGATTGTAATTACTAGAGGTAGCCCAGCCCTGTGGTGAAAATTCGCCCATAATAATTCATATAATTTTTAAGTTTGAACTTTATATGGGTTAATTTGGCTCGGAGATAAAAAAAAGGTAAATGCAACAAAATTGTACATATCAAATGCACGGTGTGATAATAATCTCAAGTAGTATGAGAAGGTGGTGTGTGGTTATTATTTTATTAATTTAATGCATTTAATATATTCTAAGCGTGATTAAAAAAAAAAAAAAATTATACTCCTCCAGTAGCACAAGTGTCGTAAAACTGTACTGAAAGTTTTTACTTCACGTATTTATATAATAATGTAATTTCCTTTTCCAATAACTCAGATCTCTTTGTAAGTACCAAGTGATATAAAGTTAATGTTAAATTCGTGATTTGACAGACCGATTTGACAGACATACCCACATTTACAATACAAAACTGGCTAAATATCACAAACATACCATTGTCTCCGAAAGACTCTGCCATCTAACATAATATAATATTCAGCTTTCGCTCACGTAAAGGTGTAGGTAGGGACTAGCGAAAGTATTGTGCAAAAGGTCTTGACTCTTGTAGCTTTATCGATTGGGCCGTACCGAGTTCAGCAGATCATGGCTCTGTTTATATTAGAAGGTTCGTATTCTGTGTTTGTACATATCTCTATATCTGTAGTGTACTTTTATTACTAAGACAGGCAAGTATTGTTTTATAAAAAGTGTAGTTTTAATGTATTTAATACGAATGTTAGTCTGTGTGTAATGTATTATATTAAGGGAGTATGTAGCCTGAAATAAAAGTTATTTCTCTATTTTGCCAATACTTGTCTTGACCGTGTGTAAGATTCGTAATGGAAACCAAGGAATTAAACATATTAATAACTAGCTTTTTCCCGCGGCTCCGCTCGTATTCTGTATTTTTCCGGGATAAAAAGTAGCCTTTGTTATAATCAGAGCCTAAACTTCTACCATACCAAATTTCATCAATATCCGTTTTGTAGTTTTTGCGTGAAAGAGTAACAAACATCCATCCATCCATAGTTCCATCAATCCATCCTCACAAACTTTCACATTTATAATATTAATAGGATAATAGAATTTAAATTAACTACCTTTAAAAGCTAGATTAGAAACATTTGTCTTCAATTTCATCAAATTTGACGAGGGAGAGCCATGCTTCGGCACGAATAGGCTCAACCGGATTAATACTATGTTTGTGAGTAAATGTACTATGTTTCGTGAGTGTGTCTCACTTATGTGAGTGAGATTACCAGAGTTGGGAGGTCAATCAGGCGATCTATTTGCTCGTTTCCTGGTCCATTTCATTAAAATATGGACTATAATGTTGAAATCTACTTCTATTTCAATTTAGCCATAAATCTTTCAATGTTTTAAGATGTTTAAACTTTAGAGTCTTAAAATATTACAAAATATATATTGTTTAATTAGTTTGCTTAGTTTCAGTACTCGAGTTAAATAAATGACAGTAAAACTCTACAATCTCTTCAATTAAACAAAAAATGTTAAATTCGCAACAAAAACAAATTAGCTAATACGCGAGAATCCCTTCTAAAACACTAACAATAAATCAATGAGGGTATAATTGGTTGTACGTTATCTTAACGGGGAGAACATCTGCATAGGAAATGGCGTCTAAAGCCCTCCTAACCGGTAGCTCGGCTATGCGACTGCGCGAAAACTTGCTAATAGCCACATTGATTTTGCAGATAGAAGCCAGGTCGGTGAACAAACCCACCCCCTACTATAATACCACACCAAACTCAATGCGACTCTAAAAAACCAAGCAGAAATCATTGCGCCTGTAGCTCTGATAAGTTTCAAGCGGTGCAGCGCGAACCCGCAATGAGCAGCGTTACATTTTTCCTTTCCGGGCGGTGGGAAAAGATAAACGTTATATCCTTGGGATATATTGGTAACGGCACGTAGTTGAACGGTGCCTAGAAGGTACCTACTATATTACACGTATCTATAGCAACTAAAGATCGTTTCATATATACGTTATACACTGTACAGTGCTTAGGTAGGTACTACGTGAATTTAATTCTTAATAGTCAATCTTAATTGTAGTCTATTTAAACTCTTTGGCTCTCTTAAATAATTTAGAAGTTTTCCCGCAAAGACGAATCACCATTCATTTCACAATAAACCGTTGTAATCAATTTTTAATATGTAATTATAAAAATTGCACGTGGACTTTGATTTTTGTCGTAGCAAAATTACATAACCCATAAATCTCAAAATTTAACACTTCAGCCGATATTCTGAGATATTTTTACACTGGAAAAGAATCATTTTATATAAATTGAACCAAATAGGGCCGTACTTATCTTTATCGTCCCACAATCGACAGAAAGAGAATCATAACAATCTCGTAGATGATAATGAATCGAGAGGCTAAACTGTGGCCGTTCCGTACTGCCTATTAGCCACCATCATTTCCATCTTCTGCTTATATATTTTAGGGGACTTGAAATTCTCACAATATATTTTAAATGCTTACGAGAGTTTTTTGGTGGTCGCAAAAAAAAACGGCACTGTAAATCAATGGCGAAGGCTGGTTCTCTTTCAAGGCCTTGGATTTATAAGCCTTGGATGAGAATCTTCAAAAGGTTGGTGGTAAGTGAAGCCGATAGGAATAGAGTTATAGGAACCCAGCGCCACTGTTGTAAATAGAACTGTACGCTAGTACAATAGAGCTGAAAATCGTAATGTGAAGTGTAAAATGTCAGATTTGATTAGCGCACAGTTCTATTTACAGTGCTGTTTTTTCTGTCGCGACCACTGAAAAACGCTCATGGGAACGAGGGCTTAGGGTCGGCACATTTGAAAGGATGAAATAGATAATGAGTTCGCGATCAGTTTGAACTGCCATCTAAATCGTTAAATGAAAGGATCTAAAAGCGACTTAAGTAATTTATTTTGATAATATCTTGATCATATCTTTATCTTGATCATATCTTGATACAAAATACAAATATAGATATGAATAATATTATTAGGCAAATTTAATGTCACAGTAATTTTAAGTAAAAAGTTCTCACTCACTCAGATAATATTGTTAGCCTACAAAAGTACTACAGCAAAATGAATTAAACTTTTAATGTAATTACGTAGAAGTATAGCATTGTTCTTTAGCAAAATACGAAAATATCCAGAATATAATATTAATAAATAAGTAATAGCATTGAATATTAAATTTAAGCTTACTACGAAACTACATAAAAGAGCTATTTATTTTATAACAAATTTTCACGGCGATTGTACAAACGAGGGTCCGTTCATCGAAAGCGTTCAGCTGGAAATGAAAAACATAATTCCAATACATCGGCAGTGGAAAATCTAGTTTAGTACACGAAATATACAGTTTATTTTAAACTTTAAAGTTTTCGACTTACGACCGTTCCGTTTTGGAAATACGAAAATTTCTCTATACGAAAACGGAAGGTACTAAGTCGCTTCGTTGGAGCCACCTATACGACATTTGCAAATGAAATGTAAAGCCTTATCTCGCCTGTAGCAAGGTGATTTACAATAATTACAAAGATAGCGGTGGATGCCTTTTGTTATAATTTTCCAGGCTGGATCCGCGCAATCATGAGTTTGAGTTTGCGCGGATCCAGCCTGGAAAATTATAACTCATGAAAATGCAGCCATTTTGTTACGCCCTGTATTTGATAAGGGTATTAAAATTATGTCGGCTCGGACTGCTTACTCCACTATAGACATTCGCTTATTTAATTTGATTGTACGTGAGCGCCCATTTCCGGATCCTAATTAACGCAAACGAAATTGGAGGTTTTTATAGAACAGGTTTTTATAGGTACAAAGCTGAATTACTTTAAAAAAATATATTGTTTTTATATTACCGGGTACGACATTTATAATGATTAACTATAAACTAGATTAAACATAATTCAAAGCCTGATGGTAGCCTTCTTACCGCAGTAAATTGCAGAAGGTTCTCGCGCTCAAGAGATAAAATGTTAATGGTTCTAGCCTGATGCTTCTTGGGCCTCATGGACCTCATTATTGAAATACGCCGCTCTTTAACAATAGAATAAAAATAAGATAATAAACATTTTTCAATAATAAAAAAAAACTGATAACGCACCGGGAAAGAAAAACCTCGCGGAATTTCCTGAAACGAGCGTCGTAATGCGCCGCGGGCCATAAGCCCATAACCCAGAGTTTGCATTATCGCGATATTAGTACACACAAAAACTCGCAAAATGTATAGGTACGGTTTTAAGGGAAGCTCGGAAAAATTACGCCTATGGCGATACTTCCCTATAGGTGAGGGGTTGAATACAAATCAGCTGCGGATATTGCGAATGTTACGGGATTATGAAAAACCGTACGCCGCATGAATTGTGATATTAATTCCGCGTATATTTATAGAATACATTTACAGGAGATATAGGTACACTAAACCTTTTTTTCGAATAAAAATAGGTAACCCGGTATTATATCCATCAAATATCGATTTGGCGCGGTGCAGAGTTCTGATCGCTAATTTTGTACGTGCAAGAGAAAGTGTTCTATTTTATAGAGACACACTATCCTCCGGTGTTATTGTTTATTGCCGACAAAGAATAGAAAAATTAATTAGTTAGGTGTAAACATTACAATTATTATAATAATATGTCAAGCAAAAACTATGAGTGCAGTTTCACGAGATTTGTGCAAACGGAGTAGGAAATTTGTCACAGTTAAAGTTGTGCAGAAAGTTAATATCTTCTATATATATATATATATATAAAAGAAAGTCGTGTTAGTTACACTATTTATAACTCAAGAACGGCAGAACCTTTTGAAAATTGGTGGCGAGGTAGCTTACAACCAGGAGATGGACATAGGATACTTTTCATCCCGTTTCCGTGTGACGTGTCACGTGACATAAAACGTGGTAAAACAAAACGCAACTGACAAAACGTAATGTTGTCTATGGTTATGTATGGTTGAAAATTTGACAATCAGAAATTTTGAAGTTGACCGGTTGATGTGTTTGTTTCGAGTTTCTATTAACTTACTGTGCCGATATTATCATTAACAATGCCGCGACCAAGACGATCGAATTGACAGACAGATATACAGACAGACGGACGGACAGAGCGAAACTGCGAAAAGCGTAAGGGTTCCTTAAGTATTATGGAAACCTAAAAATAGATTGGAATTCCAATGTCTCGCTACATCTCGAGAACGGTTGGACTGATTTGGCTAATTTTGGTCTTGAAATAATTGTGGAAGTTCAGGGAAGGTTTAAACGGTGAGAAATATTGGAAAAATTACGGAGAAAATACTGTAGATGTAGGTGTACATGTAGTTGTAGCTGGTAGGTGTATATGTTGGAGTAGGTTGTAGGTGTATGTATATTTATTTATTTATTCCAGTTCATAGTTGAGACAGAACAACGTGTGTCGGGACAGCTAGTTTTTTTATAAATAATGCTTAAAATACTAAAAATAGTTACATACACTACTTTATTCACACTGCCGTGCGTTTGTATAATAACAGAATCTCAGTAGGTGTTGGTTTGGCACAATTGTCAATCTTTCTTTCACATTCCATAGACAAAATTAAATTTCGACAGCAGGGCGACCTTTTGTTTTAAATTAAACTATTAAATTGGCGGTGAATATTCGGAATGAAACCCTTTGTGACGTCAACACACCGTAACATATTCTATTCAATCGCATGGAAAATCGACGGGATATCAGCAGCTCACCCTGCTGACATTCTATCTCCCTTACATACGACATTCCCATAAGTGGGAGAGAGACGGATGAAAAGTTAATGTAATTGAGGGAAATATCAGAATAGTTTCAGTCTAGACAGGCAAAGTTACAAATTACAGTGACAGTGAGCTGCTTAAAATATAACCTTACGCTTACTTAAATTTACTGTCGACTGGTTGTTCCCGGCTCGGCAATCGTTCCCCGCAACCACATGTTTCAGAGCTACCCTATCCGAGATGCCTCGACAAATTAATTTAACTTGCGCATCTTCCAACTTTATAGGAAATTAAAGTCGATTTATAAACGAAACGAAATGCGTATTACATGATACAAAGTTTGATTTTTGTAAGTCCGCAAATTATGTTAAATGTGGATATTCAAATTGGCCGAATAACTAAACGCTTCTTAAATTAAGTGGTTCATAAGTCACACGCCGTTCTTTTCACTCTGCCCTACTCTGCACTACGTTTGAGACTTTAGCTGTTAGTTTAACAAAAAATTAACTAGTAAAGTTATTTATTCAACACAAATAAATAAAATTTAGATTTAAATAAAAAAGGTCCTATTTTTGTAATTTTAAATTAACACGTTTTCTTATACTTAAAACGAAACAATCTTGTATATATATATAAACGTAATCTCGGCAGCGAATGCAAGTATTTACATGAAATTTAGTATGCAGGGAGTTTTGGGGGAGAAAAATCGGTGTAGCTAGGTTTTATCTGGGAAACTGCGCATTTTAAAGTTATATATGTTTTTTTTTTCGTCGTGCAAGAATATATCAATAATTTCGACTCTGTAATGTCAGTCTGATTGGCGGTTTGGTTAATTTTTGCGTTTTTCAGAAATTCGGAATGTGGTGGGTTCAAACCCCGGTAAAATATTTTTGTCATTCCTTTTTCTTTATCTACTAGAGCTCCGAGCAAAGCTCGGTTACCCAGGTAATGGAATATATACGGTGTCTAATAACAATAAAACATCAATTTTTAAAATTAATCTATCTGTCCGTCTGTCTGTCAGTCTGTCTGTATATTTCTTCCAGCTAGTCAATAAAACGGCAGGACCGACTTTAACGGGACTTTCACTGGCAGATAGCTGATGTTCGAACGATTAACTTAGGCCACTTATATCTTAGGGTTCTGAATAAAAATAGGGTTCCTTTCCCATCAGCTCTACGCAAACGAAGTTGCGGCACTGGCCAGTAAATCATAATATAAAAGATATCTCTTAACTAACTTTTATGTCTAAGGAGTATCATTTATTACTTCTGCCTATATAGTATCTAAATGAAATGTATAAAAAGATGAAAATGTTCTTTGTTGTGCAAAAAATTTAACCCATTTATAAGATACGATGAATATCTCCGAAAGGAAAATTTAGCACTTACCATTAGACGGGTTATAAAATCTTCGGTATTGAGATAAGGCCTTTAAAAGCGAAATTACTACCCTCGTAATATAAACACAATGAAACTTAATTACTCAAAATTATACCCGAGTCTTTCTTCTTTGTCATTATCAGTCAGTATTATAGCCACGAGCAGTAACTTAGATACGTGCATTTTTTTCTATGAAATGTAAACTCTTTGCGTACACTTTTCGTAAAAATGGTTTACCTTGCAAACGCGACCATTGCAACTTACAACTTTACTTTTGCCAAAAAATAGATAGGTTCGTACGACTTTGCCCTTTGTGAAAGTCTACGTAACCTTTGTCATATTTTTCATCTTAAAAGATTTTTTAGATACTTACTATAAATAGAGCCAATTTTTTTATTTATTTGTTTGTTAAAAAAATATCTTAATAATTTATTAAATATCTTAATAATATATAATAATTTAGCCAAAGCTGATGAAAGCTAGGTTTAATTAGAGAACATTCGGGAAGAGATATTTATTGTTCGGGCTTACGACCGGACATATAATTAAATACGTTAGTGCCATGAATTGTGACAAACACCGATGTTAGTGCTTTTCTTATAACGCGATCATCATTATCAGACCCTATCTATCCATTGGTTAA
Organism: Phengaris alcon alcon; assembly: GCA_037179445.1. NCBI lineage: Eukaryota > Metazoa > Arthropoda > Insecta > Lepidoptera > Lycaenidae > Phengaris > Phengaris alcon. The sequence goes on from JAYRCH010000354.1 coordinate 1,418,922, forward strand.
TAGCTCCCCACACAGATTTTGGTGACGATGGCCGTCATTGAAACCAGACTAGCTACGCAGGAGTTAATTTATAGTACCCAACTGTGTGCGCAATACACAAGAGCACTCTCACCTCCTTTACTATCGGAACCCAGTTGTACGGATGATCGACACGACAGGCGAGAGATCAGACGTAGGACTGACTTTTGGTATGTAACCCATTCAGCCTGCATTGTCCTAACCAGACATGAAAACAAATGATTGTTCCACGCGGGGATCAAACCCACGACCGCCGGAGTCGAGAGCCATGCTCCAAGCCACTGGACCACGGAGGCGTCATTTGGTAGGCCAGTTACTAATCGCCATGCCGCTGCAGACTGAGCACGAGCGTGATGGACTACAGAGTCAACTTAATAATATGTTGAAACGCGAGACCCGCCATGGCAGTGGACGTTAGAGGTTAATGGTTATTATGTGTTTATTCCTGCTCCAATTTACTAGCTCTGAAGTTCACGCCGATAGAGTAGACCGTACTACCGGATTAAACTTGAGAGCTCAGAGCCAACAGAAGATTTTTTGTTTGTTTAATATAATACAATAACTTTTTACACATTAAATCAGGTTCTGTTCATCTTAATTAACCTGATTTTGACCCTACAGGCTGATAAACATCCAATTGTACATGACATAGATACTAACGCGATGAGTGTCTCTAAATCGTATAGAAACAATTATCTAGTTCCAGCAGTAAAAATACTATTTAACGACAGCTCCCAAAAAAGTTTCGACAGCCACTTCACACTGTAACAAGATAATGATTGCGTGAACAAAAGCCATCAGAGGATGTGGTCGAAAACAAATAGACTCCTCCACCTGGAAGCTTTATAGCCTATAAAGTGTCGCGAGCGACCATAAACGCATTATTGCCTATTAATTTCACACCACATTAGCGAAACATGCAATAAAACTTTAACATTTAGGTGGCAGATTCTAGTTGTGTGAGCGCCATCTATCAGCGCCGAAAGGAAGCACAAAAAATTATCGCCGCGGCAAGTTTTATGTGGTCGTAAAAGTATGCCGTAAAAGGCGAAGGGCAAGCGCGCCCTCTGTTAATCGTTTAGGAACCGATATTGCGGCCCGGGATAGATTGAAGGAATATCTCGACTTTGTCTATTTATGAGCCTGAATTATACAGCGGAGAGCGAAAAAGTAATTCACAAATCTATTATAGTGGTAGGTAGCTAGACCGTAGAGAATCTTGTTTTAGCTGCAAACAATAGGTTCTGAAAATTAACTACCTACATACTTACTGAAAATAACTTAAAACCATTTGTAACGTAGACAAAGTAGAAAGTACAAATCTTTTGTGACAGTGCCTTCCTAAGTTCCTACTTATATAGGTACCATCTCACTTAAGGGTAAGTTCACACTGCGTCGATACGCGACGAGACTGCATTTTCAAAATTGATCTTTATTCACTACACAAAAAGTTACATGTTAATCATAATATGATATCAGTCATACACTGCACACATACTGTGCAACTTGATATTCGAACTCTTACAATGAAACATGTATCTTCTTATGTAATGAATAAAGTTTAATTTTGAATAGCTATCTTAAAAATGGAGCGCCGCATCACGTATCGTTTCGTTTAGGTGTGAATTTACCCTAAGATTGCAAAAACGAAAACCGTCTATTAATACTTTAGCCATGATTCTAATAGTTTACCTAAGGGGGGTTGGAGAGGCACCAGAGGATGCACTTGTAAAGTGTAACTCTGTGCGACTACCCATGGGCGGCGGTAATCGCTTACCATCAGGCGATCCGTTTGCTCGTTTCCTGGTCCATATTATTAAAAAAATATATATTTACCTCATATAGCTACCAGATCAATAATCGTGGTTCATTGCACTGCACAGTTTGAGAGAGGAATAAATTCGCCGGATATAGGTACAGAAATCCGGTTCAGGATTGACCGGATATTAGCTCGTGGACAACTGTATATTTGCACTGTGTACTATAGTGTCATCTTGATATTTTGCACGTAACGCTAGTCTTAATACTGTGCAAAAAGCGACATAATTATCATTTCGACTGACTACTGAGCAATCACTTATTTCAGTTTTGTCATTTTGTGATACTCCTAATTTCAATATATACCTACACAATGCACTTAAGCCATAAAATGTTTTGTCCTTGCCTATCAAGGGACTTTTCCAACGTATCTGACAAGAACAAAACATTGCATAGGTTATCCATTGTGTATATATTTTTATTAGTAAAGGTTTTGCCTAATAATGTTAACGTTTTGCCTAATAATAGTTAGTAATTAGTAATGGACTAAGAGAATGCAAGGGAAAAGTTTACGTTGAAGAAAATAATCGTCATCCTACTATTATTATATAAATATGAAAGTTTGTGAGGATGGATGGATGGATGTTTGTTACTCTTTCAAGCAAAAACAACAGAACGGATTTTGATGAAATTTGGTATGATAGTAGTTTAAGCTCTTGATTAACACAGGCTACTTTTATCCCGAAAAAATACAGTGTTCCCGTGGGATACTGTATTTAGAAGGCGGAGCGGCGGGCAAATGCTGGTGTATTATATTAATACGTGAAGCAAACATTTTCGGTAAACTTTTGCGAGAATTAAGCAAACGAAAGCAGTATGATAAGTGGCACAGTTAATGTTGATGTGGAGGAAGGTGTGCAGAGAACTAATATTAAACTGTTTTTAAATAAAGCTTAGAAACACATAAAATTAATAAAAACAACAGCAACACAAACCACCTCAGTAATTAAAACATATCATACCGTGCGTTTCATAGATACTTAAGTACAATCATAGGATACAATTAAATTACATGTTGACGTTTGCCAATCTGCCATAACATTTCTATACATTTACTTTTTCAACTTTAGAGGCATAAGAACCCTTATAAAGTTCAAACTTAAAAATTATATGAATTAATACGGGCGAATTTTGATCACAGGGAGACCACTATTCTTCACAGTTATGAGTTCCTTCAGACAATAATTAATATATTTGTTTTGTTATCAATTAACTAAATTTTGTTGAAAGATTTACAGGTGATTATTTATTCTATGCAATAAATATGTAAACTAACTAGTCTGCGATATCACCACAAACTTAAATTCCATAGATCAATAGTCGAGTCGTTCTCGCCCGGACTCCGGAACTAAAACCGTTAAGCTCGACGATTTAATAGTGGCCCTCCTCGTTCAATTTTTACTAACTCCAAACAGTTTGACTTTAAAAATATACAAATTTATGGTCATTCGGAGTAAAAGCGATAATTCAACAGGTCGTAAAGTGTTTTATTGCGCACACAGCGGCGAACATCGGACCCTTGTTCTTATTGATTGCGGTTACCCACGGTTTACCCTATCGCGTGGGGAAGTTCTTCACTACTTATTTATTTTGTTATGTAGATATTTCTTTACATAGATCCTGGTATATACGTAAGTAGTACCTGCAAGATATCGGTATACCGTGAGAGAGCAATCATGGTAGGACAGAATCTGCTGCACGGTCTCAAAAGAAACCGTTGTGCAGCGAGTTTCCAGTTCGGGTAATATTTTCAGCATTCTAGAAATACCCACCAGGTACCTAGACGAGCGTAGTTTTCCGTTCATCATAATATTGAGGAGATACCCTTACCGCGTGCGGTGCCTAAGTAGTGAATTTATGATAAATAAAGATCGCCCTGTGGTCGAAATTCGACCATAATTCATATTACTTATTTAAATTTTTTAGATTCAACTTTTTCGTCTTTTCTGCCTCTTAGATATGCAATAAAAATGTGTGAATTTTGTCTATGATATTTACAGTGCTGGATTTATACATTTGCCTCCCATATGCTCTTTTAGTCCTCCCCACAAACTTCCTTCTCAAAATTACTCTTCTTATACAAATCAAGAGTATTTTTTTTAAATTATCCTGGTTGAAATTTGTACCAAATATCTATTTGTAAGTGTGTATTTAAATAAAAACAACAGCGCAAAATATATTATAATGATAATATTATTATGTTTTGTAGAGAGCGAGCAAAACTTTCTCTATTTTTGCAGGATAAAATTGGATAAATCAATTTTTTTTTCAATTGTACTGGTTTTATTTGTAACAAATCAATATGAAAAGGTTTATTAGGACTACTAAATATTATAAATAATATGTTCTGTACGTAGAAAGCGAGCGAGCGAGCGAGCAAAAATGTCTCTAATTTTGCAGGTTTCTATTGGAACTATCCCTATGGACCAAAACAAATGACACACAGTATCACACACTGTCAAAATCAGTAGAGTCGCGTATCTTCCCAATACCAAAATAACCCGCCGCCGCCCGCCGCTCGCATCTAAAAGATATTGAATTTATATTGTATTTTATAATATTGGAACGCTTTCAGTTAATTTTGCATCGTATATTACCGCAAAAGTATAATGTACAGAGCGTTTAGTAATTTTTTGTATCCAGTATATACGTTAGTCTAAACTAGGTACTAAAATATTTTTTTTGTTAAATTTCGAGACTATTTTTGCACGCGAATAATATTTGTTTTTATATTTCTGTAAGACAAAAAAATGGTTAGGCCACATTTGCTGCCCCCTAAAATTTGCCACCCTAGGCTTCAGCCTACTCAGCCTTCTGGTAAATCCGCCTGGATATTGCGCCATAGTCATAGTATAGTTTTCAGGCTGGACTGTGAAGATGGCCCTTAAAATACGTTCATAACCGTAAAAACGTGATTTTTGCTTCACGTATTATAGCACATTCACATTATGCGATACGATGTCGCTTATCGCGCGCGATAATGTGAGAGACAACTTTGTTATTTTATATATTGAAACATATACCTTCTTATTTTTATTTTCGCCTCTTAGTTAAAAAGAAGTTAAAAAATATGTTGTAACAGATTGACAAACGTCAACATGTAAGTGTGAGGTAACTGAGGTAGCGATAATGATTATAAACTATAATTAATGTAATAATTAAAACAATATCAGTCCAGTTCCATTAAAATTACGAAAAATAAAATTTTATTAATGTTTTTCACCATGAAAACGAACGTCAATAATGAATACACTACGTGTGTATGTGTGAACCAAATCCATGGTAGTTTGTTGCTGATATTTTAATTAATTTAATGTATTTGAAAGCATTATTTTAAGAAATTTAAGCTTTTCGCACGCCTTCCTCAGCATAAACTATCATTGGGTCAAATTACACTCTCATCCGTACGCACAATTCTCGTAATACTGTACTTTAAATTTTCACTTCACGTATACTATATATATATATATATATTTCACATAATATTATTTTAGAATCAATATTTTAGTTGTCATTAATATTTTAGTCTCATCTAAGCCTATGTTTTTATGGTGGCAAGACTCGAGAGTTAGTTTTGATTAAATATTTCAAAACAAAATAATTGTGTAATGTACCTAAAATACTATAATAAATTACTTTTTAGGGTTCCGTATTACACAAGGAACCCTTATAGTTTCGCTCTGTCCGTCCGTCTGTATGACCGTCTGTCTGTTTGTATGTCTGTCTGTCTGGCCGTGCTTCTATCTTCTGTAATTATGAATATAAATGGATGAAATTGAGTACAGCTATAGATCTTGTATAGATCTCGGTTTTAGCATCATAAAATAATAATAATTTTATTATTTATGGTCTGTGTCTCCATACATGTGAAGTGGGGATGAAAAATATTTTTTCATTCTACCCCATCCTGTGGGTTATCGTTAAATAGGTATTTTAAAATAAAGGCAAAACTTATTACATGACTTTTTTACAAAGTTGACTATTTTCGAGTAATCAGCCTGCAGAGTGGTTTGTAAGTTGGTCCCCGCCCTAGCATTTCTAAACTATTGGAGATAGAAACTTGTAAGTTTCTATGCTGATGGATCATGCTAAAAACTCTTTAGGAAAATTATTTTGAACGAAATCGGACAGTAATTTTTGAAGTAATTTGAAAAAACCTTTTACGCGTTTATAGTTACGGAACCCTCCTAAGACATGACCTGACATCCTCTTAGTTAGGTTATTTGATATTATTATAGTACCTGGGTAACCGAACTTTTCTCGGAGCTCTAGTATATTTAAAAAAGAAATAAAAATAGTATCAAAAATATTTTACCGGGTGTCGAACCCACCATATTCCGAATTTCAGAACAACGCAAAAATTAACCAAACTGTCAGTCGGATTGGCATTATTAAATCGAAATATACTAGCTATAATACAATAGCTACACGACGATTTATCCCAGGGATAAAACCTAGCCAGACCGATTTTTCTCCCCCAAAACTCCCTGCATACCTACTAAATTTCATGTAAATGATTGCAGGCTGACTGACTGAGGCTTGAGGCAGGATTACGATTATATATAATTATATACACAAGATTGTCTCGTTTAAAGTATAATATTTCTTCTTTCAAATGATAATAGGTACTGAGCTAAATCTAATAATAATTATTATTAAGAACAACTAAAAGCACATTTTACAATGGTATTTAAAAGCAGCATCTATCGGTGTAATCGATAACTATTATAATACGTTAGCGTATAGTTCACTATGCAACTTACTAATTTGCACGGTCATCAGTAGATGGCACTGCATGCGCTAGTTATTATGCACTCATTTTAATTTACATATGCGCCAGCAGATGGTGCTTAATTTAATACTATTTTAAGGTAATGTATTTTCAGAAATTAACGTTATTAAATGTACCTATTTAATTGGAATGAACTAATAATAAACACTTATATGTAATTCGTGCTTTTCAATATGTATTTATTAATATTTATTACAAAAGTTTCTTCAAATACTAAGAGCAAATGGATCTTCCACATCTTTCTACTTATTTCAAGTAACTAGCTTTTGCACGCGGCTCCGCCCGCGTTAATAAAGTAACGCACGAGAACACTCCACTTTTTCGGGATAAAAAGTAGCCTATGTGTTAATCCAGAGCTTAAACTACTACCATAACAAATTTCATCGAAATCCGTTCAGTAGTTTTTGCGTGAAAGAGTAAGAAACATTCATCCATCCATCCTCACAAACTTTTACTCAATAATAATCGTAGGATTGAAAATACCGTTGTTATTAACAAAAATATTATATATAAATAGTGCTGTAACAACTTCAATTACATACTTACCAACATATTTTATGCAATAATATTCGTCTATACACTCTTTTTTCACTTATAATATTTTGTAATATAATAATTATTATCATTCCCTAAACCAGACACAACATTTTTTTTGTCTCATTCACGTCACTTCACGTCACTTCGCGTCACTTAGTAATCACAGGTTTTTTAGAATTTTATTTATTTTATTCAAGTCACGTTACTACTTACTTATTACCAGTACAGCGGTCTCAAACTGAGATAGTTCTAACTTCTATTTTACAGTTTCAAAAAAAAATTAACCGTATCAGTTATATTTCTACGAATTTGCTTAAGGGTTATAATTTTTATGGTAGCTACAATATTGTGTACAAAGTTCCGACAAATATTACAAAAAATATTTTTTGTCTCAGATGTTGGGTGGTAAAAAACGTCGGCTTGACTAAAATGGTAAGGCTCTTTTTTATTCAAAAACTTAAAACAATAAAAAATACCAATAAAGGAGGAGGTAAGTATCGTTACGTGGTAACTATTTATTAATCTGTGGTGTCGCGCACGTTAACTGTAGCGTTAAGTGGATGTTAAATAAATGTATTAAAAGGATTCTATTCTAGGCAGCTAGAAATAACAAAGAACCTAAATTCAATAAATCGTTGCTCTAATAAATACCCTGTTACTAAAAAATAATAATAAAAGCTCCCAAAGCAGATTACGTTGGCGGTGGCCGGTTTCATTGAAACCAGACCAGCTGGTTTCATTGAGACCAGACCAGCTACGCAGAAGTTTAAAGTGCCGAAGCATGTGCGAAGTACTCTCTCTTCCTTTACTCTCGTAACCCAATGGGGCGAATGACCGGGTGTTGTTAGTTGTTACTATACCTAGCAAAGGCGAGGCTTGTATAAAAGCCGGCTTCGCTTATTAATGTTACTTAAAATCTATTACTTATTTAATATATAATAATTTTTGAAATACGGAATTGGTTCGTCACACAGTGTTAGCGCATTTTTTTTTTGGGTGCATCGGGCGCAAAATATTGTTTTGGTTTAGTACCGTATTTAAAAAAAATATCTTTATGTATATAATTCTACTGTACGTGTGTATGTCACTGAACTCCTCCTAAGCGGCTGCACCGATTTGAATGAATTTTATTGTATGCGTTTGGGTGGCGCCCTGGATGGTTTAGATTCACAAATCGGCCCGGCATGGCAGGGCAACGTCTGTCGGGTCCGCTCGTATACTTATTATATAATATAAATAAGCGAAGCCCAGCTTTCGACTTGACTAGGTAGTTAGTATCTGCGAGCTAGTTCCGACTAGTGCTAGCTAATATAGACACGTCGTATACCTAACAAGAATATAATAATTGTTATAATTATATTAGTATTAAAACTAACTGTAGTAAAAACTACACTGTAGTAAATAAATAACTACACTTGAGTGACCTACACCTACACCTACTGCAGCATATCTACAACTACGACCTACATCTACACCTACATCTATACCTGCATCTACTATTGCATATACACCTACATCTATACCTGCATCTATACCTGCATCTACACCTACATCTACGCCTGCATCTACACCTACAGCTACAACTACACCTACAACTTACAGCTGGAGGCGGTCGACTTCTCTGAAATAGTTATGCATTGCAACAAAATTTTTTGAACACGCTTTACAGTACGAGCGTGTTGCTAATGACCATCGGTAATCATAGTTTTCCTATGAAAATGACAGACGGTGCAACGTCTGTCATGTATGATGACGACGACGATTCTCGAAAGACATTAGAAACGTAGTTTTATCACAGATTAAAGAGGAACAGATAAACAGCTACATAGTAAGCTATCGATTTGAATGCACTGTTACAAATATACGGTGTCAGCGATTGTGGGAAAAACAGTGGACCGTTGAAGAGGACGTCAAAATGTTTAAATTTTGATCGGTCTATATAAGATGTTTCTCTGTAGGTATTTAGGCAAATAGGTATATTTACTACATTAGTTTTATTGTAAATATATTTTGACAGTCAATTGACAGTGGATATTCTGGTCGAATTAAGCTAACAACGGAACGAAAATCAAAATATGTTATTTATAGTCTGGCCATAAATACTGTTACAATTAAAAATAAACTAAATATTACATTTGAATTTGGAATCTGTCATTTTTATATGATTGTTTATTGAGATTTCTCATTTTAACATTTTTAAAACTCACCATACGTTTGGTATTAGTAAAATGTTCGTGTACCGGGCTATTAGTAGGTACAATGAGACCTTCTCTGTTTGTGACAGAAAAACATCTGGCCGTCCATGTAGTGTTCGTACGAAAAAAGTGGTCAAAGCAGTAAGGGAAAGAATGCGAAAAAATCCTGTCCGAAAACAAAAGATTTTATCTCGGGAGATGAAGATAGCACATAGAACCATGTCGCGTATTCTAAAAAATGACTTAGGACTTGCAGCCTATAAGAGACGTGCTTGGTCATTTCTTAACTGATAATTTAAAAAAGAATAGGGTGGTAAAATCGAAACAACTACTGAAGCGGTACGCAAAGGGAGGTCACAGAAAATTTTTGTATACGGATGAGAATTTTGTTACAATTGAGCAACATTTTAACGAACAAAATGCCCGTATTTATGCTCAAAGCTCTAAGGAAGCTTCCCAATTAGTCGACAGAGTGCAACGTGGGCACTATCCGACTTCAGTGATGGTTTGGTGGGGTATTAGCTATGAAGGAGTGATTAAGCCATACTTTTGTGAAAAAGGTATCAAAACATCGGCACAAGTGTATCAAGATACCATTCTTGAGAAGGTAGTGAAGCCTCTTAACAACACCATATTCAATAACCAAGAATAGTCCTTCCAGCAAGACGGCGCCGGGTCATAAAGATCGGTCTACGCAGTCTTGGTTGGAAACGAACGTTTCAGACTTCATCAGAGCTGAAAACTGGCCGTCGTCTAGTCCCGATCTTAATCCACTGGATTATGATTTATGGTCAGTTTTAGAGAGTACGGCTTGCTCTAAACGCCATGATAATTTGGAGTCCCTAAAACAATCCGTACGATTGGCAGTGAAGAATGTTCCCGTGGAAAGAGTGCGTGCTTCTATTGATATGGTCAACGTCTAAAGGACTGTATTGCAGCCAATGGAGACCACTTCGAATAAGCTTTTATATTTTAAATTGTTTTATATTTATGTATTAAACTGACACACTGTAAAAGTAATAAATATTATTTGCAATAGATTTTTTTCTTCTTCTTTGTTTCAGTATTTATGGCAAGTCTAGGTATAATAGGAAAATGTAATTGTTGTTGTCTGACAACGACATTTATTAAAGGTCGTTGTCAGACAACAACAATTTAGAAAACAAGGAAAAGTATCGTCCTTGCAATTTTTCAATAATTCCAAATCAGTCTAGTCGTTCCTTAGTTTTAGCGAGATAAAGAAACTGCAATATTTTTTTATATAATATAAGAAGATATCTGTGCAATAATACTTAATATAGCCCTTGGGATATTTATAATATAAGGGCAACCTTCCTTTCTTTCCTTCCTTTTGAATACCCTCATTCAAATCCCTACCTATTATACAGGCTACGGCTTCCCTATGAAGAAGAACCGCCACTGAAGGGCACATTTAAGTAGGTACCTAAATCAAAAAGACCTAGTATCTGCCACCTTATGGCATATAAATATACTGCTATCCTTCCTTCACTGGTTAATAGGTTGCCTTCCTAACTAAACTACCTACTTGAAGAAGAGTAAGAGCGAAATTGAAAAGTCGTAAAATGTCTATTATTTATATTACGATTTTTAATCAATATTTTTGTTCTTGCATTTTTACCAAGTACTTACGTTAGAAATAAAGATTATTATATTGAATTGCAGTTATGATTAGTTCTATATTTTTCCTATATTATACCTTGTGCTTTTGTCTGCAGCTCCGCCTGCATAAATACAGTATCCCACGGAAGCACTTTACTTTTTCGGGATAAAAAGTAGCCTGAGTGTTAATCCATAGCTTAAGCAACTACATAATACTTAACATACTACATAATAATTTTCATCGAAATCAGTTTAGTTGCTTTTGCGTGAAATAGTAACAAACAAATCCTCACAAACTTTAACATTATTAGATACTCTTACCCCCTTACTAACGAAAATATTTACACAAAATTTTGTCCTTGTCTGTCAAGCGACTTTTCCAACGTATCAGACGAGGACAAAACATTGATAGCTTATCCATTGTGTAAATATTTTTATTAGTAAGGGAGTCAAAGTATATTCCATACAGCATATTAGTGATGTTACAAAATTTTTCAACAACAATTCCTAACCTGGTACGTTTGTCATTGAAATGAGAGACTTTTCAATATACTAGAAAAATATACAAAAAATATCTTATTTAAACTGTTTGTTTTCACCTATCTGTAGCCGACATCAGACTCTACGAACCCGGATTAAATCCCTTTAGTGTGGATGATGGTATTCCTCTAGATACAGATTTTATCAAAGACTTATTTGACTGTATCAGACTTTTCTTTGCTTTAAAATAATTGAAGATTTTAATCGTTTCTGAGAGAACAAAAATAGCTTTTGCTTTATTCCTGATTCCTGCTTTAAATTTTCTTATGTTGTATATATGTTAATAATAATGAAGTAATGAAATAAGGGATTTCAAAGTAAATAAAACTCAGATTATATTTTAATATTATATATTACGTGTTTTCATTGTTTTTACATATCCCAGTTGCCAAAAGATACGAAAGCAAAAAAGGACAGAAAATAGCAATCAATTTAATAAACAATTCTTAAATCATGAAATGTAGAGTATTATTTTAGTCCAGAAAAGTAGTATTTTTTTATTTGGAATTTAGGTTCGAACCCCGGTAAAATATTCCCCGGTAGTATAATATCCTTTTTTTTTAAATCTCTTAGAACTCCGAGCAAAGCTCGGTTACCCAGGTACTATTAATAATACGAACATAATATTATGACAACGGTCAACATTGCTTATAGATTAGATTCCTCGATAGTACACAATAGTATTATTATTTCCTGGATTAGCCGTTCCCTATAGTTCTTACAAGTTAATTGTACCATTCTACACGAAACATTTCTATTCGTATCGCATGCAAATGAAAATTACTTTTTAATAAAAAGGCTAGACAAATCAAAACATCATAAAGTTAAAACTTATCCAACATAATTAATGACAACAACATAAATGAGCCATTATCATTTCAACCGTCGCATTGCGTTTCTTTTATCTATAAAGATATTTATTATTTTATCTTAATATAAAGAAATCTTCATTCCAAGAGTAAGGAGCCATTAAGATGGTTGCAGATTTATAGCCAATTAAAATGTACAAGAGCCAATTAAAGATCTATATACATGTTATCAATGTCACAGACGTCTGGGTCATTGGCTTGTGTATAATGTCTTATAAGAATATAGTAAGAATGAATGTTATATTTTTACGGTTCCGTCGTACTACAAGGAATCCATATAGTTTCGCTCTGTTTGTCCGTCTGTCGGACTGGATAGTCACTTCTAACTTCTGTAATTATGTATATAAATGGGTGAAAATTGGTACAGTTAGATCGTGTATAGATCTCGGTTTTGGCATCATAAAATAAAAATCATTTTATAATTTAGGGGTGGCTCTCCGTGGGGAAGTAAATCAGTATGTCTGTCTCTAAAATAATAATATTCATTCTATCCCATTTTATCAGGTATCAATAAATAGGTTTGTTTAAATAAACATAGTTCATACATAACTTTTTTACAAAGTCAATAATTGCTACATGTTTCAGCAATTTTACAACTATATTTGTAACTATTTAGAAATGCCAGGACCAACTTATAAACTTTGTCTGGCATTTCTAAACTATAAGAAATAGAAACTTGTAAATTTCCATGCTGATAGATCATGCTAAAAACTCTTTTAGGGAAATTGTTTTAAGCCAAATCGGACAATAACTTTTAAATAATTAAAGAAAACCTATTGCGCGTTGATAGTTACTAAAACATTTTTCAGACAATATGTCCTGACTTGCTCTTGGCTAGGTCTAATTTAAGATAAATGTCGATACAGATATTTAGTTTTATCTTGCAAGTAATTAAACTTTTATTTACATAACAAAAATCTGTGTATTTATGGAATACACAGAATTTTTCAATTATATAGTATAAGTTTTGACGTCATACGAAATGCTATTCAGTCTTAATCCAATCTTGAGCTGGTACTGGAACCTCATCCAGTACCACTCTTCAGTCTTTTCCTCTGGGTTTTGAATCATCAACTTTGAATGTTTATTAATTATAATATTATATTTTAATTTAGATTCTATCCTTTTTGAGATACAAAGAAAGTAGATTAGTACCTTCTAGAGTTTGCATCTTCCATGGCGAATTTAGGTCTTAGATATAACAATGGTATTAGATGTACGGGTGCTCTTTTAAGTTTGCTGGGAATTATAAAGTAGCCTATTAAATAAGCTAGTTGTAAGTGTTGTGGCTAGTTAGGTATTTGTAAGGAAAATATTGATATGAATATAGAGCATAATTATTATATGACGACCTCTATGGCTCAGTGATTCAGCGCGTTGGCGCTCAAGCCGGGGGTCGCGGGTTCGAATCCCGCCGAAGGAACAAAAAGTTTTTCTGTATTCCTGGATCAAGGATGTGTATTAAATATGTGTAGAATATATTAAAAATCTCAAATATATGTATAGTATAAAAAGTATTAAATATACTTCCCGTTTTCTGGTATCTGGTAACACAAGTTTTTCGGATACTCAGCACGGGGCCAGATTGACGTGGTGTGAAACGTCCAGAGATATTATAATTATTATTATATATTATAACTTATCTACGAATAAGTGTCAGATAGCTTATTGTCATGTTAAAGTAAGCTTCGACAAAACTTCTGAATAAGCTATCCGCTTGCTTTTTGACTCTACAAAAATAGAGTAATAGTTACACATTTTTTAATAAATAAACGAGAAGTAAACAGCAGTCTTTATTATTACAACTGCAATATTGTGTCATTTAATTAATAAAATAGAATAACTTTCAAGTAAATGAAAGCATAAAAATGTAGCGGAGAAAATTAATAACATCGATAGTCGTTGGGAGTCAATACAACAAATTTTCAATTATCCACGCCGGTCGCAAATTCAGCTCAAATGTAAATTATTTCAACGTGTGCATTATAAATATAATTGTAGGTGCTATGGGCGGGAATGGCCGGGCCAATCGCGGCCCGGGATCCTCGGGGGCGGCGCCAGAGGAGAGACTGATGTTGTTCCCGCGAAGCCTCCGCCGCGATCACTACCCTGAAAAGTTACGGAAAACGTTCTTTGAAACAAAATGTAAAAGTAAAATAACATTTTCCTGCTACTTTATTCCGCTTCGTTTCATTAAATAACTACACGAGTATTATCTCCTATTATTGAAGCATCGTAATATTTTATTATTTTTTAAAATGCAGTGTAGTAGTAGTAGTATATAGCAAAAACAAAAACTATAATGCTCATATGAAATAGGGATAAAAATCTAATAACACCTCAGACGCAATAAGAAAAAAAAATCTAATAAGAATTTGTAGTCTAAACTAAACATAAGTAAGGTAAAAAAAAACCGGCTAAGCGCGAGTCAGACTCGCGCATGTAGGGCTCCGTACCATTATACCAATATTTTACATGTTTAGTTATTATTTCTATATTTTTGTACAAAGTTTTTCGTGTGAGCGTATTTTACAAGTTAGGCCTCTATAACTCTTAAGCTAACAATGTTATAAGAGCCGTTATAGTTTTCCTTTAAAGTTCATCACACGGACTACCATCATGAATTTTTTTCAGATTTTTCGACCCAGCCGTTTATAATGTGAATACGGCCTCTTCTTACTGAGGCTGGAGATGGCTTACCATAATATAATTTACATTGGCATTTATTGATAACTTTTGCCCGCAGCTTCGCCCGCGTGGGAGAGTGTTCCTGGCAAAAAACTTAAAAGAGAAACAATCCCACCATACATTGTTTTGTTATTTATCTCCAAGGTTATGTTTATTTTTATTTTCGATAAAAGCTCATAGACGGCTTGATTATTTCCGACACCTTTGAAGGTGTTGACAGTTATCGTCATAAATCAAACAATTTCCACAAAACCTTAACAAATTATCGACCTAAGCCTTCCTAAGGAACCACTCTGTCGGTAAATGACGCCATGAAAATCCTTTCACTAGTTTTTGAGATCATCGCTAACATACAGACATACAGACTCGGCGAGGCTATTAAGTATCCCATGTCCGTCTCCTGGTTCTAAGCTACCTCCCCACCAATTTTCAGCCAAATCGGTTCAGCCGTTCTTGCGTTATAAATAGTGTAACTGACACGACTTTCTTTTATATATATAGATTTCATAGTACAAGTACAGTCGTCGATGCGACGTTCATTAAATAGTTACCAACAATTTGGTAGACCACAGAAATTATGAAAGCTTTTTGTGCGGCTTATAATTTACAATTCTATTATTTAAAGGTTCACTACATATACCTACTTACAAAAAAAAAGGAAGAGGCCATCAAATTATAACAGACTTCGTTAAAAACGAATAATATTACCAACTTATTATTATAATTTTCATAATGCGAATAAAATAATAAGGCATTCGAAATTAAATAATAATAAGAATAATATACTGCTACTTTTCAGCTAGAAATATGTACAACCAAAAATACATAATATTAAACTTTCTTACTAAACTTTATTCAAATTATGCATAAACAACACATTATAAATAACAAGACCATTCTTGTTTATTTATTGTATAGAACTATGTGTTCAAATCATAATAACATCAAGCATAACGAGTAACATGTAATTTAAAATACTTAAAAACATACAATAAATAATTTCTTATTATCTTATTAATTCTTATTATATAATATAAATATTATCTTTATTATCTAGTTGACGTATGGGGCACATTTCATATTTTTAAATTAAAATTATTTAAAAAAATAACATGAAGTTCAAACGAATGAAGTAATTTAAAATAATTAAAGCCACAATTCGTTGTTAGATACTTAATTTGAAATATAATTTGAAAACAAAATATGCGCATATCGATTATTTATCGAATAACATGTAACAATAGTGCTACTAATTTTATATACTTACAAAAAAATGTAAAAAATTGCCGCCTAATTTTATATAAACTCACCAGCACGGAAACTGGCCCACGTTTTTAGTTTATTACGTTTTAAAAAGACTCCTTAAAAGCTACAATCATATATGCAAGTGTATATTAAAAAGCTTGCTTCATAATTAATAAACTCAATTCAACAGTTTTACAACAAGTAGGTAGCCTAACAATAATCATTTATTATTACAAACAATTGCCATAAATGGTCATAAAATAGGAACAAGGTAACAAAGATTGATAAATCAGTTAACGACCAATAAAGAGAATCAATTGTATTTACGTTAACAGCTCCTAATAACTGCCATAAACAGGCTACTACACCTCTACGATCTATAAGAGCGTTTACTACCACCAAATGACTCATAAAATTGCCCAAATAACCCACAACAGATAAATTTATGGCTTCAAGTGTCGCTCAGGCCATAAACGCGACTCCCTTAACTCTCATGTCAATCATTAAAGTCAAACAAAATATAAAAATCAATTTACAGCATTCAAACCATTATGGAAACCGCTTCATTATAACTCTCACTAGAATATAGTAATAGTAATAATACTTTGTATTGTTACCATTACTACTGCGAGCCTCGCTGCAATAAATTTGCGATTAGATATAAGCTTGAAATATTATGTCTCGAATGATTTGTACGGCAGCCATCTTGGATTGGACCCTTGCATTTATATTTTTTTGTACCTGGAGTGTAGCACAAAGATTTTGCAGTCATTTAAATTCGACCACAATGTCGATATAAAAGATTGCGCAAGCGCAAATTTTTTGCGCTTTAATATAAATTCCATTTTGTTAAACCGAATGAAATTGCATTGACGTCGTTGTTGCCACCCTTAAAAAGTTAAAGGTGAAAACCTTTAAAACTTTAAAACTAAATACTTCAGAATTAAACCATTAACAAATATTACTTTTTCCCCTAAATTTGGCATAGCTATTATGACTGATAGATAGACTTAGGTAAATTATTCAACAATTTTAAGAATATGGAAAAATGCAATATTTTAATTTAAGACACAGCATTAACTAGCTAAGATTCTAAAGCCCAATTCTAGTAAAAATTTTCAAGAGGTATTATAATATTGGTTCGGTCAACGCGCTGACTCAATCGCATACGCATCAAATCGTGCGCATGTTGCTGAATACATGCTCAGAATAAAACATGTAATATTTTATACTTTAAAAAATTAAACATGTAATCTTTGAAATAGGAGACATCTTATCTAGATAATAATTCTCGGTCAAAAATAAAGCGGCTTTTACACAACTCTTTTTGTAACAAAGACCCCTCGTACTCGAGATTCGAGGTATTCTTTATCGGCCATTAATATTTTTTTTCGACTTTAATTTATAATGTTTCAAAGAAGCGCACTCGGGCAGGTGGTCCCCACTTAATCAAGATGTTACACAAAGAAAAACTCAGGTCTATATACATTTGAGTTATAGTTTTGTTTGTAAGGAGTTGTGCCCGGGACGACACGGCTTCTTTAGTTATTTATTTAAATGCGATGGGAAAGAATTATGTTTTAATCAGCAATAAAGAACTTAGTCAACGTTATAGAAAACCGTGAATAATACCGCGAAATATTATGAGGTTGTATTGTTAAAGGATATTATAACCTTCACCAATCAAAAATAATAATTAAAACAAATATTATCATTTACTTTATAATATACTCAAGTACTTATACAACTCTAAGAAGTAACGACTAGTAGGTAATCATTAGCTTTTGAAATTAAATTAGGCAGCTATTACATAATATCTACTAATACATATTATGTTTTGTAATTTTCAATATACAGAGGCGCAAAGAAAAAAACACTGTTAACTTACAAAAAAATTCTTAAAGAGTTGATAATATAATGTTTATTCTTATCATAACGGATATCACACTATTTCGGTTTGTTAAAAACTAAATAACCCTTGTATAGTACAGAATTACCCAATTATTGTATCTGCTTCGATAAAGCATGCTTAAATATAATATGAGAAAGATAAAATCATACACCTTTACATATACAATATTTAAATGTGTTTTCGTTATCGTTAACATAACATTTTTTATTTATAAATATATAAAATTAACAGCCTTAATTATATGACTATCATAAATAGAAAGAAAATAGAATTGGGAAGTTGAAATTTTTGCTTTAAAAGTTATTTTTTTCAATTAACTACAAACAAAGCGTTAGCTATCGTAACAAGATGTAAAGATTTGAAAATGAGTTTAAAATTCTTTTAAAAACTAAGGGCTTCTCAATCTATTGATAACTGTTCTGTAGTTTGATATAAAATAAGCTGAAAGAAAACTTCCGAATAAGCTATCAGACACTTATAAGAAGATTGTGAAACAGACCCTGAACTGAAGTAGAACTAAATAGTGATAAATACCTACAATTACGTTTAAAAATGACTGTTTATTTATTTTGATGTAATGATGATAATATTTTATGAAATATTGTAACATGCTGTGGAATACTGTTTTCCGTAAATAAATAACAAAGGTCTTTCATTAAATCAACAGATGGCAGCAGTGATAAGTAAGTTTTACGAAGCTAAGGAAACATGCTATGTGTATCTTATAACCACGTTGATAATAATTTTAACTCTAGGTGTATAAATAAGACTGGCTCTAATCTATTTAACATATTCATATTATAATGTAAATTTTTATTTTTTTATTTTATTATTAAAGGAGGAAAGGAAGCTAAGGAAATATGCTATGTGTATCTTATAACCGCGTTGATAATAATTTTAACTCTAGGTGTATTAATAAGACAGGCTCTAATCGATTTAACATATCAATATTATAATGCTAAATTTTTCTTTTTTTATTATAAAATTGTTTTTTTTTTAATCTATATGTACTTGCCTAGGTAAGGCAAAAACTGAAATCGGATCGGAATAAAATTTTACCAAGAAATTACGAATTGGCCACGTTAATTCCCCAACAAAATACAGATCCTACAAAAAATATATTATTATGGTTTTTAATTCGCGGGCAACTATCTAGTAACTAGCTAACCATTCCGATAAATATGTTGATAATTATGAACCTAGAGTCATTAATGCTAGAGCTGAAGCAAATTTATACCTAATGAATAATTATATTCGTGTTTCATAGAACTGTTATTATATGTAACAAGGACATAAATTACAATAGTATGAAACGTGAATTAGGTAATCCAATAAAGTCGACAATATAATTATTGGTAAAATGTGCTTGTTTCTGTCGTAAATTATGTAAGATTAAATTTGCTTAATAACATGGAATTACTTCGCTACAAATTGCGATATTACTTTTTTAACATAGCTTTTAGAGTTGGTATCATTTTGGTACTCATGTCAACGTGTGAGTTTTACTAAACCAATGTTGGTTATGGCAGTTTATTAATGAACTAATTTTTTCTATCACCTGGAAAATGGCCTCCAACACGTTTCCACCACTGCAACTCCTGTGTAGCCAGGATCTACAGCGGTAACTAACCACAAAATTTTGATTCATATCAAAGGTTTTTTGTGGTTGGTTTTTTGTTTTTTTTTCATTCTCAGGGGTCCCCGAGGGATATGCTAAGTCTATCTTGGGATCCGCAACGAATTTAATTAGAAGAAAGGTAGGAGGAGTAGGAAGTATTACTTATTTTATTCAACTAGATATCTATATGTAGTTATTATCGAATACTTTAGTTTCATATGGTTCCTTTACTATAAATTGTGCAATTAAAGATAACTAGATGTTTCCCGCGACTTTGAACTTTCCTTTTTATAATATTAGTATAGAAGTATACATTATTTATTGATTTATTATTGATATGGATTTTGTTAAATATTTGGTGCTACCGTAGGTAATATTAAAATGGCAACATCTAAAAAATTTAACCTACACTTAAAAATAAATATCTTGATTATAGAAACAATTTTTTAACATGTGAAATCATTTTGTTATGTGCGCTATATTAAAAAAAAATAACTTAGAGAAGTTTTCATTCTTATTTAAAATAAAGGGTTCAAGACATTAGTCCCCTAACTACTATAGACATTTTTCATTACCTTGACCTCGTAAAAAATATAAAAACTTTTTAATCAAAAATTAAAGAACCGCAGCATTAAATAAGAAGCTGTTACAGTTTACTTAATTTCCACAAACAATTTACGGAGCAATCTCGTCTATAGAGGATAATCTTCGCTGAAAAAAAATATAGAAGGGGAGAGGGACAAAGATAAAAGAGATATATAAGTGGCCCCCGGCATCGCCATCAAGTCGTTACAACTGCAGTAAAATATTTCAAACGGTGCCCAATGCCGCGGAAAACGGAAGTTATACAGACCCGTGGACGCGGCCGAAATGGACGAAATTATTTATATTTATTCAACGTCATCAATCATTAAGCAATATCAGCGTTTTATTTACTCAGTAGATACTGACAGCTGAGTATATGGAAGCTTAAAAACTTTATCATGACAACTTGATTAACTGTGAAAGAGTTTTTACCGTCAAAATATTTTGTTCTAGTATGCTTTATGAAATAAGAAGGTTTAGGAAGATATTTATATCTATATGGAGTTTTCGTTATGGTTGTAAGTGCCTAACATAAAACATGTAATTGGAATACGATTACTTTAATTATAGCCAATTCGAAACAATAATAATTTTCTGAAACAAATATATTTCAAGTCAATTTTAAAATTGCTATTACAGAAAAATTACAGAACCTCGTAGAGAAATAAATCATTTTCTTCTTAACAATACAACATTTACTTGCTAGACAATGCTACAATATTAGCTATTGTACGCTTATTGTCACAAACATTGATCGCAATTTCAAAATTGAAATTTATTGAATAGCCAATGCCAATGTATTGGTTAATTTTATTTCACTCCTGACCGTTCCCATGCGTTAATATGAAGGGTCAGCTCTATGCAAATAATTGTTGAATTTCCCCTGTGGCCCCGAGTGAAGCAATAACAGTTTCAAGTATCCAATACATAAAATGTGAATAATTTTATTTTGGAGAGAACATTTTTGATCCCGTAGAATAAATAGTGAAAGCTAAAAAAGGAATCTAGGAATTTAGATCTTTGGTTTTTTTTCAAGTTAAATAGAATAAGGTCCTGTTTCACAATCTACTGATAAGTGTCAGATAGCATGTTTCATCTATATCACTCTTTATAAAGTAAGCTGAAACAAAACATCCGAGTAAGCTATCCGACACTTATAAGATGATTGGGAAACTGAAATGTTAGGTCGTTACCATTTAAACTTTATTTAGTTTAGTTTAGTATATAATAAATATTAAATTACAAACTAAACTGTGTTATGTTTTTGTCGCAGGGCGGAATAGCGTATAAATCCATTATCAGGTTCGTTTTTGGGAAATATTTATTAGTTGTAATGTTCTACATCAGCGTCTAGCACAAAAAACTTCCGGTGCGAATGACATTATGACTTATTAACAGTTTAACTATTTTATTTTTGGTTAAAAATTATCTGTTAATGGCTGCCCTTTATGTTCTTTGTTTCCATTGTGGTTCGTAGGTAAGCCATATGATGTCTGAAATAGGTAAAATATTGTTGAAAATATTTCAAAATCGTAATGTTTTGTTTACTTATTTTAAACATTTTAAATTCATGCATCCACGGTTCAACTGTATGTATGTACTCATATCTAGCAATACAAATACTATAAACGTATTTGAAAATCTATATTATAGCAGATATTTACAATGCAATTTCCCAATGTGCATCATATCGATATCGGCGTGTAACGGAGCGTCGCGTCGTTTCACGGACGAGCGCCGATGGACGGTCTTCCTATATTGTATTAACAATAAAATACAGACATAATATCTATTACTTTAACATCATTGGTAGAGAATAATTCATCGCTTTATTACAGTTTAATAATAATCACTTTATCAGAAGTCTAAGAATCGTTTATGCGAACCTACGTCTATTGTAATATTCTGTTATATAAAATATATATTTTATTTAAACGCATCCTTCTCATTTCTATTCACGATTATTGACAAGGATTTGTCATAGATGGCGTCACAAGTCTCATCTCATCTTTATAAATTAAAACGTGAAAATCGGATTCCATAATATTTACTATTTTACATAATATTTACTATTTATAATACTTACAGTACAACCAAGTTGCTAATAGCACTCGGCAATAATTGTTTTTCTGCGGAATTGACACATGATGTATGAAAAACTACGATTCTCGAAAGATATTAAGATCGTGGCCATACTCTAAAGAATTTAAATCTTTCAAATCTAGAGTTCAGAAAAACCAAAACTTAAAACTTTATCATATTTATGTAAAATCATGGTCAAGGGCCTATCCAAAAAAAATCATTTTCAGACGATCAGATTAAAACAATTTATAATGCGCATAAAAGATATTCAAAATCCTCAAAGTGAGGATGCAAAGTGTTTATGAAGGGCCTTATTTCTCACACGACTCACACATAAACTTCTCGCTATAAATTTCATATGCCGTCACATATTATGCATATAAATGTTCCTTGGATGTTCGGGCAAAAATTATGCCAAGTAGGCGTTTCCTGAAGTTTATGCTGAGTAGTTTTCATGACTTAGTTATATCGACTCTTTAAAATTATAGCAAACGTCGCTTAGATTATACTATTTTATTTATTATATATTTATGACGTGGACATAGTTAATAATTCGTGTCAATAGTGAAAATGATAATTTATCCCTATTACTTAAATTCTGCTACTATTATAAATATGAAAGTTTGTGGGGATGGATTGAAGTTTGTTACACTTTCATGCAAAAACTACTGAACGGACTTTAAAGAAACTTTGTATTGTAGTAGTTTATGCTCTGAATTAAAACAAATACTACTTTTTATTCCAACAAAGTCCTGTGTTTCCGTGAGATACTGTATTCACGCGGGTAAAAGCTGGTAATTACTAATTCGCGTCAATAATAAAAATATTTTACCACACCAATGTAAGTAATAGAGACAATTTTCAAAACTATTATTTATATTATTTATTTCAAGCAAATATTACATTGCAGCAAGGTTAGGCTGCATTGTTATATTCTTTATTATCATAATATGAAAATGCTAAAAATGATTCGAACATACTTTGACAAGGATATAAATCATTTTGAAAAATGGCTCAATGTCACGCACGTGTAAAACGCAATAAACCCAATTGAACGCTTCTCTAACGGCTCCTAAAAATCATAATTATTATAATTACATCAAATTATCTGAATTTCAGTAATTACATTTAGATTTTGCTTACATGCTTGTTAAAAGGACTATTTATTTATGTAAACTGTTTACTTAAATTTAAATGAATTAGTGAATGAAAGGCTAAATAATTATAATTTGTAACATACATTTTTTTTTTTGGGTTACCCCGCGACTACCGCGCCGATCGGTTCACGCGTTACGCCTTCCGATGCAACGGCTCGCCTATTAGATATAAACAATTACTACAAACAAACAATTACTACCTAAACAATTATTATCGCGGGTGCCCCTGCCTGCAGGTGCCCCTGCCCCTTTGTGCGTTATGGAGAATATAATAAGTAGGTACCCTCTACTGTAAGTTATGCCAACGTTACCTCTAAAACAATGTACCCAAAGAAAGACCAAGCGATCGTAATTGATGCTATTGCCGAATTAATGTTAAGAGATTATTTACTGGCACTCTCGACTGTGACAAAATCATCGAATATTCGATTTATTTCCCGGATCGCCAATTCAAGGATATGTGTATACATGGATTCCAAAGAAACTATAAATGAACTTGTTGATGTAACTAAAAAAATCAAAATTAACGATCACATCCTAGAAATTCGACCATTGATTTCAAGAAATTTACGAAAGTATTGTTTTATCGAATGTTTTCCCGATTATTCCGCATGAGGCCTTAATAGAAAAATTCAATGAAATAAATATTAAAATCGTAAGTTCGGACTTACTTTTATGAAAGTTGGAATACCGGATGTTGGTTTCTCCCACATTATGAGTTTTAGACGTCAATTGTATGTTTAAAGAAAACATTAGACAATAGATCGGAAGAACAAGTGTGGACTGATGTTAGAAATGTAATTAAAGAAATAACAAATAAAGACTCCTTACCTCGCTTTCCCTTAACATTGGACCAATTTAGCAATCGCCTAGACCAGGGGTCTCCAAACTACGGCCCTAGGGCCACATCCGGCCCGCGGAAAGATTTTGTCCGGCCCGCGGATAGCTAGCATACTTGAAAACTCCTTTTAGAGAACTTATTTTTTATAGCAAATTAAATTTAGTTTACTGAAGTATTCTAATTTTATGTTGAATAATTATTAATATGACATCTACATTGATATGGTCATGGGCTAACTACTCATAACATTGTTGTAGGTTTATTGTTATTGTTTTTGTGATAAGTTGGATAAAGAAACACAGAATTGTAATGAGTAAAGACATGTATAATATGCAGAAAATTTAACATCAGTATATAATAACTAACAAATTATTGAAATGAATCCAACTAACATTTTATACATTTTAAATAAAAACATAACTTATAACAAGCATAATGACATACTAATGAGATTTATGTAATTCAGATTTTCCACTGACATTATTTTGTAGTTGTGGACTAATTTTACTTGTACCAATTATTAAAAGAGACTTACTTCATTTTGGAGAAGGTCTTCTCACACAAATAAGTAGTACCAAAAACAGAAAACAGCCCACGAGCATCAAATTGTGTCAGTGGAAGACCCTTATAAAATTCCAACAAAGATGAGTTTTGATATTTGTTCTTAATTATATCACTGCACTGTAGATCAATCATTTCCATTTGAAGTTCCGGGGCTAGGGTTTCAATGTCAGTATCAAAAGGATTCTAAAAAATCTTAATTTGATTCGCAATGGCATCAAAGTCCGAGAAACGAGTATCAAAATTTATTTTCAAAGCACTCAAAGTTTCGATTGCAAAATCGATAGGAAACTCAGTCTCAGTGGTGTGGCTGAATATTTCACATGTTTTAAAATGTGAAAAACATTTACTTCGTAGTTGTGATTGAAACAGTATCAATTTCTTCCGGAATGATTTGATATTAGTGTATAAATCAGGAAGATGCTGGTTTGAGAAAACTTGCAATCTCAAATTCAGTTCGTTCACATGTTTTGTCAAATCAACATAGAATGCTAACTTCCACAGCCATGCGTTGTTTTGTAATTCAGTGTGAGGGCGATGCTTTTCATTCAAAAAAATTTCGATCACTGCTCGAAGTTCAAAAAAGCGCTGAAGGACTGTCCCACAACTAAGCCAACGTACGGCAGTATGATAAGGTAAGTCATTTTCTCCAATCTCTTCAATAAATTGTCGGAATTGTCGGTGATTCAGCCCAAAAGATCTGATAAAATTAACAGTTGATATGACTGGTTTCAGAACTTCAGACATATCCAAACATTTTCCGCACAAAGACTGTTGATGAATGACGCAATGTAAGACTAATGGTTTTGAACCACCGTCATTTTCTACAGCTTTTGACACAAGAGCGACTACTCCTTTATATTTCCCACTCATGTTTTTGCCTACATCAGTTGTAATACATTTCAAGTTTTTCCATCGAAGGTTCTTTTGATTAATGGCCATTTCATGGCCAACTCCTTTAAAAATATCTGTACCAGTAGTTGTGCCATGAATACTATACATATCAAGAAGTTCTTCATGCACCTCATAGCTTTTATCTACTCCTCGAATATACTCGTAAATCAACACCTGAGCAGTATCTGACACATCCGTTAACTCATCCAAGGCCAAAGAATACCACTCAACATGTCCATTTTTGTCGAACAGTTGAGAGGATATATTTTCAGCGATGTTTTCTACCCTTCGAGCCACAGTGTTTGCTGACATACTGACAGTTTTTAATAAATTTACCTTTTCAGGGCACATTTCTTCGGCTACTGCAATTATGCATTCTTTGATCATTTCTCCATCGGTGAATGGTTTTCCACGTTTTGCAATTTCAAGAGCCACACGAAAGCTGGCACGAGTTGCAGCCTATTGTTCAGTTTTGAGTTTTGTAAATGAAGATTGCTACGATTTCAATCCGCGCTTCATAGCTTCGAATTTTTCTGTCCGCAAACTTCCTGTATATTTTGAGTAATTTTGAAAATGTTTTGTTTCATAATGACGTTTAATGGTATATTCCTTGAGAACGGCTATGCTTTCATTGCAAATCAAACATAGCGCCTTGTTACTGCACTCAATTACGAAATACTGAATGTTCCACTGATCTGTGAATTTTCTGCATTCACTATCAATTTTTCGCTTCTTTTCCATACTACTAAATCACACACAAGCAACAATTCAAATCTAGATACTGTTACAAAGATGTCTTAAACTTAAACACGCACAAACACGTTTTAAGGAGGTACGCACTATTTTATTTCACAACAGTGTCATAGGAACTGACTTGTGGTTGCGCCACTAGCCTTCTTATATATTCCAATTACTGTCATCTAGAAGTGAGTGGAAGACAACAGAAGTTTCTCGAACCAACGAGATTATTCTGTACGTGCTATTAGCGCCATCTGTTAGCGATAGAAGGTACTACCTATTTCCGCTTGTGTCCACCAGATGTCGTGTCACGTTACTCCTCATGGCTCGTACTCAACGACTAATCTAGAAATTACAGATAATGACAGGAAAACGGCAAAACCGCAACCGCAAAACGGCAACACTGCATATTATTATATGCAGTGTTGCCGTTTTGCAGACTTTAGTCCGATTTGCAGCCTTTTTTAAACGTTGCTTACTTTTTCGGACTTTTTTTTTCATCAGTGGACTATTTCACTTTTTACCACCGGCAACAATGATAATATGGTTTTGGCCCTCGGAACTCACTGGAGTAATCAGTATGGCCCTACGGCTGGAAAGTTTGGAGACCCCTGGCCTAGACGAAACACGCAACAAAGAAAATATCTAAAAAATTGTACAAAACTACACAGAAAACACGGCCGATTTAATTAAGATGTGCCTATTTCTTCATCCAAAGCTCAATAGAAATTTTAAAAATAGATGTTCGAGATTTATGATAAAACTTCAAGAACTTAATTTAAGAAAAAATAAGTGATTTTGTTTTTGTTCGTTACCCTTTAAATTATTTGTTAAATTAAAGTTAAAGTTAAGAAAGTTAATATGACAATTTTGCAGTGGAACGCAAACGGTTTTCATGTAAGATTCGAATACATAAAATTACTTTTAAATGATGTCGATCCTTTATGTTTTTGCGTACTAGAAACAAATTTTTAAGATAGTTATTTTGCTAAATTAAAAAAGTATGAATGTTTTAATAAAAAACCGTATACATAGCAGTATTGTATAGTATACTATAGCTAGTGGTGGTATGGCTACTTATATTAAGCCTCATTTACTACCGGAACCGATAAGTATTAATAGTGGTCTTGAAGTTGTTGCAATAAGAATAAAATCCTCTAGTAATCACTATTTATAATGTACACCAGCTACCTAATAGCTGTTCTTATAATGTTAATGAGCTTAATAATTTAGTCAATCAGCTTCCGTCGCCGTTTCTTCTATTAGGAGATTTCAATTGTCATCATTTTTATTGGGGCTCAAATCATTGCGATGAAAGGGGGAAAATAATAACTAAGTGGTTGGATCTGAATGGCACTATAATACTGCTTAACAAAAGTAAACCAACACATTTTAATGCTAGTACCGGTCATACAAGTAATATTGATTTATATTTTGCTTCTCAAAATATATCGACCTATTTTGACTGGAATGCATTGGACAACCTGACCTGACAGTGACCATTTTCCTATAATAATATCTGCAGAAATTAATTTAGGTCCATTCATACAACCTGTTTCAAAGTATTGGAAATATAGAAATGCTGATTGGATTAATTTTTATAATGACATTAAAAATCAGATTAAACAATTAGAAAAATTAAATCTTACGTCGCGTATTTGTATTAATAAAACTATAGATGAATTCAACAAAATAATAGTTAACTCAGCTGAAAGTAATATACCTAAAACTAGTGGAAAGCTAAGAAATAATCAGGTACCATGGTGGAATGATGAATATTCTAAACCACTAAAAGAAACGAAAAGGGCTTATAGAAAATATATAAAAATAAAAAAAGTAAATCTAAATAAGCAAATTAGACAAGTATATAACCTAGATGATACACGTAAAGAAGAATAATTAAAGATAGAATGTCGTAAAATTAGATTTAGATCAAATTTTACGATATTCTTATTTTACTAGAGGAAATTTTATTTCACTATAAGAAATTTTAAAGAAAGTAGAAAAGTAAATTGATAAAGATATATTTCGTTAATTAATAGTCACACCATTAAGAAATGTATGGCAAGGAATAAATTCTTTAGATGGAAAAGAAAGGAATAAAGTAGAAATAATTTTAAAGAATAATGCAGGAGAACATTGTAGTGACCCTATATAACTCTTGAGTTTTTAGCTAGAGGTTTTGCTGCAAATTCTGTTTCAAATAATTATAGAAAAGAATTCTTAGATTATAAAAAAGAAAAAGAAGAAAGTCATTATATAGGTTTTGATAAACATGATAATAGTCATCCTTATCAATAATAATATAACTATGGATGAACTTAAAAATATTAAGAAATTCCACCCCTGGTCCTGACAAAATATCAAATACAATAATTCAAAAACTTCCCTTAATAGCTCTCGAACGACTTTTAGATATTTATAATTACATTTGGGTAAACCAAGTTTTTCCTGATCTGTGAAAAGAGGCCATTGTTGTACCTATCTTAAAACCAGGTAAACTACCTACACTGACATCAAGCTACAGACCGATATCGCTTACATGTAACCTGTGTAAAGTTTATAAAAAATTGTGAGCAATAGAATTAGATTGTATTTGGAGCAAAATTAGTATTTAGCGTCTTCTCAGTTTTGGTTTAGACAGTTTAAATCAACATTAGATCACTTATGCCTTTTAGAAGATGATATTCTCAAGTCTTTTGCGAACAACAATAAAGTAGTATTAATTGCCCTAGATTTGGAAAAAGCTTACGAAATGGTATGGAAACTTGAGAGTTATATTATTTCTGCAACAGTTTAACCTTAAAGGTAATGTCCTAGCATTTGTTATACATTTTTTGTCTGATAGACTTGTAAGGCTTAAAATTAATGACATTCTTTCAAATTCCCTTTGCACTGAAAATGGACTCCCACAGAGTTCTGTTTTGAGTGTGATTTTATTTTTTGTTTATTTTTTGTTGGCAAACGTTGTTTTGCCATATATAAAAGATAGATTACAACCGATTCTCAGACCTACCGTTTGGTTTTAACCGACTTCCCTAAAAGGAGGCGGTTATACATTCGGCTGTATATATATTTTTTGTGTATTCAACGATTACTCCGCCGTCTGTGGACCGACTTTCAAAATTATTTTTTGGATATAAAGGGTTCAATCCCAAATCGGTCCTTTTGATATCAAAGTGATGACCGGATGATGGGATCTATGAGGAAGCAGATATGGCGATTTAAAAATTTTCTGAAGTAGTACAAGCATATGCTACCAAAAAGTAAGATTTTGCTCCAAAGTATACCCTGGATCTAAAAGTACTGAACATTACTCCTGTCTCCTTATATATAGCTGTTTTGAGAATTTCAGCGTTGTTTAAGGAACGGCAAGTATATATGCCACTATGTCAATTACAGTAATCATCATCATCACACGAAACACCAACATATTATTAGGATGACAAAGGTTTTCACTACTCATCAGAGTTTTGTGCACCGATATCAATGTCTTTGAAATTTTGCTATTGGCAAAATTATATTCGTGATCATCATCATCACTATAATATTATATTTAATGCTTATTGCTACACTTTTTCCGCCGACTACTACAATAGATAATAATAATTATTTAATATATAGTATCTAATGATTATCATCACTGGTGATTGTTTATTAGGTCCACAGATCGGTAATACTTATTTGAAGAAATACCAGAGTCAGACGAATGCTTGACCATATATATTTGTTGTATATTTTTGGAATGTTCTCTTCGAGCTCTTTATTTTGATAGCCGTAGTACCCAGGGATACACGAACGTATGAGGTAAAGTCGTGGTTAAAGTCATTATACATGCGGAGTCACACACAAAAGCTCACTTTAACAATAAACTAAAGATTCCATTTGAGAGTATTGTAATATATGTGTTTTAGAAGAATGTTCTTGTAATTAAATTGCATTAACTTGAAACAACTCACTTTTATTACTTTTACTTATTTCTAACATACCTAGCACATCATTCTAGAAAACCATTTTTTACCGGAAGGAAGAAATAGTTTTCATAAACCACAGGTAACAAAAGGAGTCTATCCTACAGATTATAAAGAAATATTTGTGTTGCTATCTCAACACTCTTCCTCAACACAAACATTTCTTTTACATAGATACACAACAACTTACATTTAAATTTATTAAACTTAAATTCCTCAACATTCACAAAAGTAAATAACTAACTTTGAACTTTAACATACTCAAACTCTAACACAATAATAATGTTTTAACTTTAAACATTTATAGAACACAAACTTAATTTAGAAACTAAATTTTTAAAAATATTCTTAGACAAAGGTTTAGTTAAGATATCAGCAATCTGTTCTTTAGTATTAATATACTTTACTGTAACAATATTTTCTTCTACTTTCTGTTTTATAAAATTATATTTAACATCCATGTGTTTAAGCCTTTTCTGATCAGGATTTTTAATAGCTTTAATAGTACTTTGATTATCTTCATAAATAGTTACATTTTTAACATTAATATTTAAATCAGCAAGTAATTTTAACATCCAACAAGCTTCCATAATACATTCACATAATGATACAAATTCCGCTTCAGTTGTGCTTAAGGCAACGGTACTTTGTTTCCTAGACTTCCATACAACAGTATTATTAAAAATTTTAAACATATATCCTGATGTCGATTTTCTGTTTAAATCTCTAGCCCAATCAGCGTCTGCATACCCTAATAAAGGCATGTTGCAATCATCTTTAGTATACAACAATGTAAAATTAATTGTATGTTTTACATATCTTAGCAAACGTTTGAGAGATCTCCAGAGCTCAATATTTGGTCTAGATTGAAATCTACCTAAATAATAAACAGATGCCGCTAAATCTGGCCTTGAACCGACAGTAACATACATAAGTGACCCTATCAATGATCGACATTGTTTTTTATATGATAAATCAATATCTCCGTTCTCATCAAATTTATAATTTGCATCCATTGGTGTTTCACATCCCTTACACTCATTCATATTATAACGTTCAAGAACACTTGTTAAATATTTAGTTTGATCAATAGTTATTCCAATAGAGGTCTCTTTAATCGATATCCCAAGGTACATTAAATTATTGCTACCCAAATCTTTCATTTTAAATTTAGTTTTCAAAAATTGTTTTACATCTTCTATTTTATTTAAGTTTGAGCCTAGTATAAGCATATCGTCGACATACAATAGTAAGTATATATCTTTTATGTAATATAAGCAATAATCATTATTTGAACGTTTAAAACCATATGATATAATTGTGTTATTAAACTTTTCATACCAGTATTTAGGAGATTTCTTTAAACCGTATAGTGATTTCTTTAGTTTCAGTACAAATCCTTGTTGCACTTTCATACCATCTGGTGGTTTTATGTATACTTCCTCTTCTATATTCCCATATAAAAATGCTCCTTTCACATCCATCTGACTTAAATGATAATCTCGTTGAGCAGCTACAGATAACAATATTCTTAACGTCTGTAACTTTAACACGGATGAGTAAACATCATCAAATTTCTCTTCTTGTTGAAAACCTCGTACTACTAGTCTAGCCTTACATATCGTTTCTCTTCCTGTATCCTTCCTTGTAAATACCCATTTTGCATCTAATGTTTTCTTGTCTTCTGGCTTCGGAACTATTTCAAAAGTCTCATTTTCATCTAGTACTTTACTAGACCTTACCTTTACTTTTTTACTCTACCTTTTTATCTTCTCTGGTTTTTATATCATCATATGTAAACGGCACGTCATAATTCATACATAAAAACGCATACATGGCATCATCTTCATCACTAAAACTGGTTACATATTCATTCTGCCATTTTGGCTTCATTCTATTTCTCTTTCCTCTTCCTATTTCTTGACTTTCTTCTCTATTATTCGTAATTTCTTCTTCTTTACAAATTTCCACTATTTCATCTCTTGCTTTCTCATTACTTTCTTGTCTTTCAACTTCTTCATTTATTTCCTCTTCTGTGTTGTCTTTCACGCTTTCTATTTTCTCGTTTTCTTCATATTCAGGTATGTTAGCTAATCCTTTAATTTTCTTCCATTTTTCATCAAAAATAACATGTCTCGCAGTCACAACTTTTCCTGTTTGTTCATCATATAGCTTATAACCTGCCATACTATATCCAATCATTATCATTTTCTTTCCTCTATGATCTAGTTTATTTCTCAATTCCTTTGGTATATAATTATAAGCGATACATCCAAATATTTTTAAGTTTGATACGTCCGGTTTTCTACCTTCCCACATTTCACTTGGTGTTTTATCTCTTCCAGTAACTGGACTTCGGTTTGTCACATACGCTGCATACAAAACTGCTTCTCCCCAGAACTCCTTTTTCATTCCCGAGTCAATCAATATAGTTCTAGCTTTATCCATTAATGTTCGATTCATCCTTTCGGCTGTTCCATTCATCTCCGGATTGTATGGCACTGTGTACTGCATCACTATTCCGTTCCTACTACAAAAATTCTTAAATTCATTTGAAAAATATTCTCTACCGTTATCCATTCTTAATTTTAAAAGATCTCTATTGAAATGTCTCGTTGCAAAATTATAATAATACTGAAAATGTTCAAAAGTTTCTGATTTATTTTTCATTAAATAAACTATTGTAAAGTGTGTGAAATCATCAATGAATGTTACCAAGTAATTCTTTCCGTCATAAGTTTGTGGAGAGATAGGTCCACATACATCAGTATGCACAAGCTCTAAAGGTTGCCTCGCTCTAATGCCTGGTTTATTGAAAGGTTGTCTACAAATTTTCCCTAATACACAGGGCTCACACAACAAGTTATTTTCTATAGTTTTATTTTTTAATCCTGCCAAACCATGTACCATGTTTTTGTTTACCAATAAATTTAAATTATTAATTCCTAAATGAGCAAACCTCCTATGCCATATGTCATACTCATCATTATTAATTTTACTTGAAAAATTACATGAAGTTACAGTACTTTGCAAGTTTAGTGTGTACAATGTGTCTATTTTATTACCTATCATCATTAAGTTCTCTTGTTTATAAACTCTTACTTTACCTCCGCTAAAAACTACTCTAAAACCAGCACTTTCCATTTTTGACACAGATAATAAATTTTTTCTTAAATCAGGTATATAATAAACATTTGTTATTAGAAATTTGTTTAAAATCTTACCCACTTGACATGATACTTCCATATTTCCAATCCCAACTGCTTCTAAACTAACCCCATTTTTGGCTGCTGCAATTTTCTTAGGTACATTTAACTCAATATAGTCTATAAAATGTTCCTTACTATTAATTAAATGGTTTGTACACCCAGAGTCCACACAAAACTGAATCAATGAGTTATTTCCACTATTATACTGTTCGTCGTAGCACATAAATACATTTGGATTATTCCCCGCAAAATTCACATGGCCACCTTGTGCTCTACCTTGGTTATTGAAAGTATGTCCACGTCCTCCATAAAATCCTTGTCCTCTTTGTCCACGTCCTCTTTGAAACCCATGTCTAGCGTTGTATCCTTGCCCGTTACTATGTCCTTGTCCGGTGTTGAAATTCTTATATCCGTTTCCTTGTAATTTATGGCATTGAAATTTTTTATGTCCTGGTTTCCCACATACAAAGCATGAGAATGCACTTGGAGTGACAATCTCCTTGCTGTGAAACTGCTTTCTTTTTTCTTCTTCTGCCAGTAATCTGTCTTTTACAGTAGTAAGTTTTAATTCTCCGATAGTTTCCAGCGCAGTCACTATATTTTCATAACTTTTTGGCATGGACAGCAAGAAGATGTTGACCTTTTCTTCCTCTGACATCACAGAGCCTGCTTCCTCTAGTTGTGTAATGATTTCCTGCATTCTAGTGAGATGTTCTTTCAAAGACTTTGTTTCAATATATTTAATTTCACTGAACTGCCTTCGCAGGAACAATTTACTACGGGTGCCTCGATTTTTAAAGCTCTCCTCTAGGTTCTTAAACATCTCGTAAGCTGTATCACTTCTCAAATACTCTAGGTGGCTATCCGCCACTGCGGAAATTATTATAGCTTGGGCTCTTGCTTCCAATTTTTCATCTTTAAAATCCTTTTGCAGAATTGCCTCATAGCAACCACTCTCTTTTAAAATGCTTTTTAGTCTAAATGCCCAAGTATTGAAGCTTTCGCCATCAAATTGTGGTATATTGTACTTACTATTCATAGCATCTCTCGCCGACATAATATTGCTTCCCTCGTGCTTCGAATTTTTTTAGATTTTCTCGGAAAAGGGATCTGGGCCCATAACTATTGTAATATATGTGTTTTAGAAGAATGTTCTTGTAATTAAATTGCATTAACTTGAAACAACTCACTTTTATTACTTTTACTTATTTCTAACATACCTAGCACATCATTCTAGAAAACCATTTTTTACCGGAAGGAAGAAATAGTTTTCATAAACCACAGATAACAAAAGGAGTCTATCCTACAGATTATAAAGAAATATTTGTGTTGCTATCTCAACAGAGAGGTAAACAGTCTGATGAACAATTTCAGAATTGTTGCTGGATAATGGAAAATAGGGAATGGCGTTTTCCCTACAATAAATGGTAAAATTACTATCCCGCAAAGTTTGGCAACAGTGGTGATATCACTTACAGAATTCACTAACGCAGTTTATCCTGATTTCACCAATCTCATGGCAAAGTCCATAGAAAGGTTATGTGAACGTGCCATTTTGACTCCCAAACATAACATAAAAACGCAGTTACAATAAATGAACTTTTACTCAAGTCATTTGAAGTAGATGAAGTACAATATAAGTCAGTAGATTCAGTGGTACAAACTGACGATGCAGTAAACTATCCCCTGGAGTTCCTTAATACTCTAAACCTAACAGGTCTCCCAACACATAATCTCCATTTGAGTATCCATTTGTATTTAAAAGACGGCAGAATCCACTAAAAGTACGCTTCGCCATGACCATCAATAAAGCTCAGGGGCAGTCATTGAAAGTGATTGGGATAGACCTAAGAGAGAACTGTTTCTCACACTGACAGTTCTATGTTGCGTGTTTTAGAGTAAGTTCGGCTAGCAGTCTTGTCATCCTTGCTCCGCACGGCAATACAGTTAATGTTGTATATAAAGAGGTCCTTCAATAGCATAATACGCTCCAATAATAAAATAGTCTTAAACCATTAACCATTTAATTTAATTAATTTTTAGCATAATTTAAGTCTCTTTCTAAAAATAATAGGAAATTAGTCACCTTAACATCTACGAAGCTAGAATCATCAAGAATCAAAGCTAGTCTAAGAATAAAATAATTATTATTTAACGTTGTAGTTTTATTTTGTAACCTTTTCCTATTATCCCGAATTTCTCGTCGCTTAGCGATAATATTTTTTCGAATTACATAGATTAATTTCCAATGTGCTAGATAGTCGTATGAGGCATGAAATCTGTGATTTTTTGTAAGTAGTTTTAGATTTGGTTTAGAAACTTTTTTTGGCGATTAAAGGTAGGTACATAATTACTTTTACTGTTACTAAATAAAGTTGAAATTATCAACGTATACATTGTATGTATTACTTATAGTGACTGCGTAAAATAATTGAGGAAGTATCTGAAAAAGCAATATCAACAAAATGTAATGACAAAAAAGGTTCTACATTGAATATACGTGAATTATCGGTTGTACATGGAAACTAACAATAAAATGGCGATGGAGAAACAATTCACGCCTACGAACACAAGTTACATAACAATACGCGATCCAAATACGCTTTTGGCAATAACCAGGCAACATTGTTACAATTTAATGCGGCATAAACAATACTGTGTACGCTCGGCATATGTAGCCGCGTGTATTTATCGTCTATGGTATTGTGGCCGTTAAGGGGAGGGTGGGGGCCATGAATCCTGATACCGACCATCCCGATGGGAGCCGCGCGGCGTACCGATGTGTACTTATGCTAATACATCTGGAGGGCCGTTCATTTTTGGCCGACACGTAAAGGGTTCGGTGATTGGACAGGACTCCTGGGTACCGCTGACCCGTACCAGTTAATGGACTTAATCGCCCCAAAGTCCGTCTCCACGATTTATGTTTCATTTTCGATCTCGTTATGCGCGGGATTATACAGAATTGGAAATTCATAATGGTAATGGAGGAGATATGTAAAGTAATTTTAATCCGGTTGATAATTAACATTCGTGTATCTTTATTACTGCTGAGTTCTCTTATCTATATCAGCTAGTAGTGTAATGTCGTTTAGGTACTAATTCTTCTCAAGCTTGTGTACAGTCACTACAAAGAAGGAATAAATATGTTAAAAGAAAAATATTACTTCTGATAAAAATGAAGAGATTTCCAATGAAGTGTAAATGATAATAACTTAGACGTCGTAGAAAATTGCAAAGATATAACTAGCCTATGTTTATAATCTAATTTTAAGGTAAACTCGGTGAAACGGTGAATCAACGTAGTGTAATTTTTACTAATAAATAATTTATTAATTTTCCATTTCAATACATAAAACCTTTTTGATACAATTTAAATAAAATAATCAAAAATATATCTTTAATGAAGTCCGACAGTTAAAATTATTCTGATATTAGGTGCCCCGTTATACGATATACAGGTGCGGCTTTATCAGAATTTAAAACGGGGATTATCAACGCATGGCTAGGCTTGGGGCGTATCGCTCGCTCGCTGCACGCCCGGCCCTGGGTGGATTTTACCGGATTCAACCGGTTTCAGCCGGATTCCAACGGATTCCGTCGGATTAATCTCAATGCCCAACCGCCGGCTGCGCTGCGATATCAGATTGTCTAAATTAAGTATTAAATTGCTAATGAACGTTTGTTTATATTGCTTTAGTTAATATGCATTATTGCATATTACGTTCGGATTTACTTTTCCTATCAGTATTAAAATATTATTAAATAGTTAGCTGATGAAAACAGAATGATAATGGATCTTTTATCAGTTACGGCATATTTCAATTTTCATATTAATTAATATTGTTATCACTCACTATAACTACTCGTTCATTACATTATAAAGTCTTAATTACTCTTTTATAGATGTATCTAACATTTTATTTAAGCTGTTAAGAATATTTTTTTTTCTCTTATTAATAAATCTAAAAGCAGAAAACAGTGGAAACGGGCCTAATTACTTGAATTGAAAAAGAAATATATTTCGTAATAATAAAAGGCATTATCGTACATTTATATAAAACTTCGTCACAATCTCCCGAATCCGGCCCCCGCTGCTCCGTAGACCCACTACGCCGTAGTCCCGCTTCAGCGTAGCACTAACATATAATCCTTTTCGCAACAAAAGCAATTTCAAACTTCCTTAGGGGCTTCGGATAATCTTTCTTTATATCGAGCTAAAAAGGCGACTTTGAATCGTTCTTTGCTCTTTGCTCTATTGAGATAAACGCATGTGGGACAAAGACAGAAACATTCTAAAGAAAACGCTTCGCTTCCCAATAAAGAGGGGAGGTAATGTGAATTTAAATTTTGGTTCAAGTGTAATAATTTTGTTTTTTAATTTAATTTGTAATGACTCCGAAAGTCTTAGGGTGAAAAATAAATATATCATCTGGAGATTTTGCTTAAGTACATGACTATTTTTTGATTGGACAATGAAACTAATACGACGGTAAAATATTTATTACCATCGTAATTGTTTTAATTTTACCCATAAGCATTACAATCGTAAGTCGTTACGTCAAATTTAATTTATGTTACCTAATATTTTTCATATATTTTGTTTGAATTATATGATATTTTGATGATGAAAAATATAATGTATAAAATTCTCGTGTCAGTGTTCGGGGACACACTCCTTGGAAACGGCTTGACCGATTCTTATGATTTTTTTTGCATATTATGTAGGTCTGAGAATCGGTCGTAATCTATTTTTTCAACCCCTAAATGATAAGGTTGTGGATCAACCTTATCATTTAGGGGTTGAAAAAATAGATTAAGAAGAAAAATCATCAGTTTTATCTATAATTAATATCACATTCCTACTCTCTAGACATTATCCATGTGCTATACTGCAACTTATTACTGACCATTAAACTTTTAATTAATATCGCAATCAAGCTGTTCTCACTAACCTCTAACAATCATCAAGACCGCTACTAAACTTTCAAAGAAATTAGTGAAACTCTCCAAATATCAATTCTATTAATTTCGGGAGTGAGAAAATCATTACTTTCATAGCTATTTTAATGGATAATTTTCATAAACAAACCCCGGGAGTCCGCGGGTTGAAGGGGGCCGTACCTCCTCAGGGGGGTAAGGAACCCGCTTTAGATAGAAAACAGCTCCGGAGCGGTATAATGGGTTTTCGGAATGGCGTCGTCCGTCTTGCCCCCACTCTCCCCCGGCGAGAAAGGATGAATTCTTATTTCCTCATCTCAGGGCGTCCGGTACAAACCCTCCATGTAGATTGCCTTTTTCTACATTACAATAGCATGTTTTCAATTTTGTTTTCGCTGTGTCGCTCGTATCTGTAAATAAAATTTAATTTGTTTTGTTACTTTATTGATAACGAAAATTTGGAGAAACTATTTTTTGTCCATTTACACAGGAAAAAAATTGTGAGACATGACACTCAAAACAATAATGAAGACGTCATTTACATTTAATTGCATTTTAATATTTGAAATATAATGCATATTAATATTCTAAACAGGGAAGTTGGTATTATTATTGTATACTAATATTATATTTCTTATAAATGTAAATAATTTACATTAGGTACATTATTTATTTATGACTGTAGAGCAAATGTAAATAATTAATTACTGCGACTAGGTCAAACATCTTGGTATTTCAAATTATTTCCGATATCTATAATGGTTATTGCTGTAATATATTTGATACGGAGGCGACTGCATTCATGAAGTGCAATTCGAGCCAAAAATACTTTGAAACTCTGCCAAAACATGCAGTATGAAAACGTAAAATAATTCAACGTATTATGACACACATTTATTTTGTCAAAACAAAACTTTTTTTACTTTATTTTAAATTTTTTCGGTAAACATACTAAATTATCAAAAATAATTTATATAAGAGGATAATGGAACTGAAAAAAGGTATATTTGTTCAAGTACGAGTGAACAGTAAGTTAATTTTTATATTATATTTATGTATATTATTTTAATAAGTTAGTACATTATTTATATACGCTATCTTACAAGATATTGTATTAGTTAGTTTTAATGTTAATTTAAACAATGTAAATAAAATAATAATAATAATAGTTCGGAGCGCGGATCGGATTGCATTCCAAACCGCAGAAGGATCAGTACGGTGTTGGACTGACAGCGTCTCACATAATACCTCAAAATACGTTATAGCCGCGGTTTAAACTGTGGAAAATGTACTAGCATCAACATGCCAGTTTGGACTGTCGGCCGTTCCAA
The DNA here is from genome assembly GCA_037179445.1 of Phengaris alcon alcon. Classification (NCBI taxonomy): domain Eukaryota; kingdom Metazoa; phylum Arthropoda; class Insecta; order Lepidoptera; family Lycaenidae; genus Phengaris; species Phengaris alcon. The sequence continues at coordinate 1,459,084 of JAYRCH010000354.1, forward strand.
CCAGCGTCCCGAGCTGAACGTGTAAATGCTCGGAACCTTTACACGTTCAGTTTGGAGCGCGAATCGGAACGGCACTAGCTGTTGCCTGCAGTCAGAACTGTACGTGTGACGGGCACAATATACTAGATAAATAAATTAGGTATGTATACATACATTAAAAGTATGAAAAAATGCGAATGTTCTCTTTTAACCCATTTAGACCCAAACAGAAACGAAATGATACAACCATGCGGATTTTTAATTATTATATTAAATATGCGTCAAAAATTTATGCAAAAAAAGGTGAAAAAAAGCATTTTTTATAGTGTACTTAAATGAGTACAATGGGAACATGCATATAAGAATTTTCTGTACCTTAATTGACTAACTTCAATGAGCAAAAATGTTTTTAAGTGATAAATGGCGAATATTATTATTTATTATTATTATATGAACTATAAGACTCGAAATTATTACATAGAAGTGGTCTTGGAAGGTGGTATTTGCGATCATGAAAGATCACAAAGATATTAATTTTCTTTCCCCAAGTGTAATTCTTGATGAAGAAGGTGTTGATGATGAAATGGGTGATTATATTAATGTTGAAGCTGTCTTCAAATAATAACAAACTACTGTTTTCCAAAACTTCTCTACGTTATGAAGAAAATACCTCAGTAAACATTTGAGCTAAATGTTACTACGAAGGCAGTATGAGAGATAAACTAAAAACTTCAAAGTTACGTAGTTTTTTGAAGAATCTCCATTATGCTTTTTAAGTATTTAAAGACAAATGTAGGGTTTTGTAGGGTCCATTTTGTAAAATAGCTTTGGACAGTAGATAAGGCTGCAGTCCAACATTATTGTATACTAATGATCAATAGGTACGTCAGGTATTTTCTGAGCAGCCTTGAATTTCCTACGAGCATTTTTGCTATACTACAGGAGCTTTACTACAGTAGTTTCGATTTGACAATAACTTCAGTACTTCTTAGAACAGCGCGCAACAATAAATGGTCCGCGACCATTATAAAGTCAATCATTATCAAACCTTCCACAACGGGGTCACAGGTAGAAATTAGATAAATCTAGATTCAGATCATCATAACTACCTTCCAAGACAGCTTTGATTTCTTTTTTTAGCTTTATGCAGTCATAAGTCATGTTAAAACGTTGCTTGCTCATTGAAGTCAATCACATGAAAGAGGAAAATTTCTTATGTGCATGTTACCATTGTACTCAGTTGAGTACACCAAGATAAAACTGAGTGTAAGATCTCAGTGTTAAATACTTTTGTCATAAATTTGAGCTCGTGCTATCAACAAGACTATAGGCCTAGGAAAACCATGGATCAGTATAAAATTGTCTGAAATACTTTAAAAAAATGTACGATAATGTACTGTGACTCTTATACGTCTGTATGTGACTCTTTGATACACATTTTTTTTAAGTAAATAAATCACATAAGAGAAGATATTAAAAAAATTCCTACTTTAAAAATATACCTTAATCTCAAATTAAATAGTAATTATAAACACATTATTACAAATATTTTGTTCAGATTATGAAAAAAACTACTGTACTCAGTCGAGTAGGGCGGGTCTAAATGGGTTAAGCACACTCACGTTATGAAACTGACTCCCCATATTCAGCATTAATATAACCAAAATTACAAGACCTCGTTTCCTTTATTACGTTCGCGTCTTCGTGCGAAGGGAGTGGGGAACATCGAGACGATCATACAACAATCATGGCGATAGTCTTAAGGTCTGAAATGAGAACTCGCCCTTTATATAAACAAGCAACGTGTGCGGGGAACTGCCGACGCATACTGAAATCATATTCTTTTATGTTTGTACCCAAAAAAAAACTTTGATTTTGCGCGTATGGTAGGTGCATTTTAATACTCGAATCATAAAGTGGTTGCGAAATTGGTAAAAAGTCGAAATTATATTTTAAAGTACTTAGGTTAGAAAAAAGTCAACAAATAAATACTTAGAAACAAAAAAATCACGAAAATATTATACGTTCTATCTTATTGTTCGCAGTATATTTAACCTAAAATATCTCTGATTTTCCCTCTACCATCGGAAAACTTTCGGATCATTCAGTTATTTAATGTGTCATAAAATTTCTTCTTGTTTGTTATTGTATGCCTATTGTCTAACTAATAAACTGATTTTATGGTAATATAGTGTTATTAGTATGTAACTTATAATAAACTTGATATTTTTAAACTGTCTAGGTAGACACTTCAGGGAAATTTCGAAAAAACACATACAGGCAACCCGAGACCCCAGAGCCGGCATCTGGCTCAAAGAGTTAGCATTGCTATCTAGCGAGGATTTTCTTTGAGCCTTCTAAGTGCTTTGCCTGGTGGGGACGGCAGATTTCTTTTTTTGTAGCTTTTTTTACGCTTACATCTAACCTAATTTTATCATTGGTCGCTGTAGGTCGCATCGCAGTTCTATAGTAAAATTAAGTTTATCTAGTATTTATTTTCTTTTTAGTACTTTTATAGTTTGTAAATATCTTAAGTAGTTAGGCATAGTTATTAACATTACAATTGTTATCTAATTGTAATCTAATAATGTCCGGAAATAGTAATTTATAATAATTTTACTAGACTTAGATTAATAAAAGGTACAAACTATAATAATTATTTTGACATTGTAAAAATATGTAGATTGACGTTCTTTTTCGAGCCTTTGTTTAACATTAAACTCTATGTACCAATTTAAAGTCTATAATTAGCATTCTAAATCAAACTTTACTCGATAACAATACAAAGACAATGCAATGCGGTAATCGCTTTCCATTAGGCGATACGTCTGATTGTTTGCCCCCTATATCCCCCCTATATCATTTAAAAAAATATCAATAGACATATTAGAAATATTCTGCAAATTGGCCGGAACATAACATAAAATTTATGATAACGCGAGCAATGAAAAGAAGAGTTCAGCAAATTCCTGCCAGTCATCGCCATAGAATTAAAATTCAAATCGCCGTAGACACGGCCACTCCACTGTTGAAACTTCAAACCATAACCGTTATTAAAGCCTCCAGTTAAATTAATTATGAAACGGCGATGAAAATTGAAATATGCCTGTCGTTCTTTCTAATGTGTTTTATTATTTGTTTTTATATTATACCTATACATAATTAAATACATGCGTTGATATTATGAGAAAGATCTTTTTGAAAATCAAAATATGGTTTTTTCAATAAATCCTTTTAAATAAAAGTGAACAATACTTCATAATTGCTATGCATAAATTAAAAAAAATATATTAACCTACAACAAAAGAACTCATCGGTAGCTGTTGGAATTTATCTATCAAATTTTATGCAAATGCATATGCAAAATAGGTTCACTAAAATGTAGACTGTAGGCATTAATTCTACTGTCAAATATTTCCATAAAAAATACGTAGTGGTTAATGACGTTCTAATTATATTATTAACATTATGTTTTACTGTCACCAAAATATTATTCTATGCTAAAATTTTTATGACACAGGCAGAAATCGACACATTATAAAAACACACAAAGAATATATTCACATTCTGTGCTACTAAGGGTCGGTTTACTCCAAAAATACGCGACGAGGCGCTGTATGTTTTAAGATAGCGAATCAAAATTGAACTTCATTCACTTCACAAGAAGTTACTCGTTTAATTTCAGAGTCTGAATGTCAAACTAAGGATCAATTCACACCAAAACAAGACAATACGTGACGCGGCGATGCATTTTTAAAATAGTGATTCAAAATGGAACTATATTCGCTACACAATAGATGCACGTTTCATTGCAAGAGCGGCGCCGCGCTGTGCAGCGCGGTGCAGTTTGACATTCGTAGTCTTGTGTAGTGAAAACAATTCAATTTTTAATCGCTATCTTACAAATGCAGTGCCAAATCACGTATCGTCTCATTTAGGTGTGAACTAACGCTTAGAATCCCAAGACGTAGTCAACAAAAGCGTCGCCATAATAAACCTCAAATGGCCCGGAACTTTTTCTTAATGGTTTATTTAAAAATCTCACAATTTTCATCCAAAGTTTCCTTTGGTGTAATCATATAAACCTCTTTTATTCTACTCTGGGGACATCTAACAACGGTCTGAATTGCTTTTATTCGATATTTGTCTTGTTCTTTGTGATTTAATGTTTTATATTGGACATTTTATATTGTTATCTATATCTGGACCGACATTAGTCATACAAATGTAGTCCTGGTTAAATCAGTAAGGTCAGACAAAACAATGTTCGTCTAAAATCTAAATGGTATTACCTAGAAACACATGTAATATTGGGTGCCACGAAAAGTAAAATGAAATGATGAATATCAAAAATGAATCTCTCTTTCTCTTTTAAAAGTTTTAGGCACAGTTAATGAATTCATATAATTGTTCTTAAAAATGAGTTTTAAATTGTATTTTTGTAAGTATAATGTTACTAGATTTCGTGACCTGCGACTTCGTGCGCTTAAAAGGAAATTCCATGGAATTTTGCCGCAATAAAAATTAGCCTATATCCCCGTGGTATCCACTACATCTATGCCAAATTTCATCAAAATCAGTCTAGTAGTTTTGGAGCCTATTCAATGCCAACAAACAAACATACAAAACTTTTCTTTTTATACTTGTATAAGCATAAAGATTAATCATAATAGTATTATTCAGACTGCATTTTTGCTAGAAACTCTACCATAAACAAAAAAACGTTGGGAAGCATCTTACGGTTGATTTTATGCTGTCATAAGCGTTTTGGTTAAGCAGATACGAGCTCTGAGCTCCAGCGGGCCCTCAACAATCGCGTTTACGACTTATAAAAGTGTAGTCTTTATAGCTTTCCCGTGTATAAACGTGGCGTTTATGGGTTTTTAATTAATTGTTCCCTCGTTAAACGGCATATCAGCTGTGTAAGACCTATCATGGGACCTAGCTGATGCTCTGATAGACTGACAACTCATAAAGCTGACGTTTATGACCAATAATGTTTACAATTCTTAAACAGTCTATAACATATTTAAAGTGATTAGAGTTGTAAAGTTTTCGTTAATCTCACTTGTTCTCATTTTCTTTTATGTTTTTAAGTTTTTGTTGGTGAAATTAAACAAGTATTATACATTTTGATTAATCAACTTTATGTAGAGTGACACGGAATCTTCGTTAATGTTTTAAAAATAAAATTACATTATTTCTTATATTATATAAAAATGTAATATTATTTTTTAACAATTTATTTTTAAACAAGAATTAAAATCGGACTTCCAAATTAAAAATGGGACCACACGAGAAAAATCAGCTTTCAAAAAAAAAGAAGAATCAACAATATCGGTTCACTCAGTCGAAAGTTCTGACGTAACAAACAGAAAAAAATGCAGTCGCAATTGACAACCTCCTCCTTCTTTGAAGTATGTTAGAATATGACGTTAAAACCAAATTATATAAAATAGTTCTTATTATAGCACATTCATACGGCACGGGTACTTTTGACCCCCGCATACAAAAGTCGCCATCAATTGTAGATAGAACAAAGTAATAGACACAAATATAAGTGGCTATAAAATGAATGTAGCTGAGTCAGTGCTGGTGTCTGTGCTGCGCATGTGCCGTACATTCCGGTACTTTTATTGATTTCAGTAGCACTAACGGCCCATAAAGCCGACGTGCTGGACTGGATCCTTCGCTCTATGCCCCTTATTATGTACTTAAATCTACAGCGAAATTTAGCTTGTTATCTTTCTAGAAATGTAGCACTTTTTGATAAATCTGTAAGTAGAAGTTCATAATAGATAATGGAGCATCTACTACTATACTACTATATATAATATACTACTATTATAAATGTGAAAGTTTGTGAGGATGAATGGATGGATGTTCGTTTGCTCTTTCACGCAAAAACTACTGAACGGATTTCGGTGAAATTTGGTGTAGTAGTAGTTTAGGCTCTGGATTAAAAGATTCGGTACTTTTTGTACCGAAAAATTCCAGTAGGTATTGCCAAAGGATACTATATTTACGCGGGCGGAGCCGCATGAAAAAGCTTGTAGAAATATATTATTTGTATGATATAAATTAGTACCAAGCACCAACGCAGTAGCTCGTCGTCTAGGAACAGCTAGGTATATATTATATTGACGATATCTGTGGCTCAGTGGTGAGCGTGTCAGTGCTCAAGCCGGAGAACGCGCGTTCGAATCCCGCCAAAGGAACAAACTATTCCGGTGTCATGGATGTGTATTAAATATATGTATAATGTAATAAAAATCTAAAATATTATGTATAGAGTACAAAAGTATTAAATTTATTTTCGTTGTCTGGTTGTAACACAAGTTATTCGAGAACTTACCACGGGACCTGATTGACATGGTGTGGAAGCGTCCATGGATATTATAATATCATTGACAAAATACGATTATTATATTACGAATCTGTTTTATTTTGTTTATTATTCGGCAAGTATTTATAACAAGCTTATTAAGCAATACATTAGGATAATAAAAAAAAAAAACGTTGAAGTGCCAATTTAATTGCTATTTAAAATGTTAATGAACCATTGATTCTTATCATAATATTAAGATATCGATAGACAAAACGAATATTATGTTCCTGTTTAAGTATTTGTTCCACGTATCAAAATAAATGGTGTCGTAAATGCTATCTGCAGCCAATAATCTCCCGACGCACGTATTTTCGGATTAACAAGTCAGGCAGCCGGCATTCTCGGGGAGAGCAAATCGTGTGGTCATAACGACCCGACCTGCACTACATTATTTTGTTGGCCAACGAAATTATGAGGGTTAACTAAGTCGATGGTATAGCAATTATTGTTAAAAGTAAGGAAAACGTGACCGCCATACTGTTTATTATTGCGTATTTCTAAATTACTTTTTGCTTCTTTGCTTAATTTATTTTGATATTGTGTTTTATTAATTGTCCCATTTCAAATGTAAGCCAATGGTTTTGTATAAAAAATACTAGGGTTGAATGCCCAATTATTGGTCTTTTCGTAATGTGAATTGTATTTGCCTTCATAATATTCAACAGAACTAATTTCTTGATGAACGTCTTAGATACTTTTTGTTACTCTATGTAGCAACCTGCGACATACTAATATTATAGTCGATGTGTTCGCAATACCGACGGGCGACGGCTGGCCTTAATTAAAACTAAATATCCAGCCGCGAAGTGTCCACAAATAAAATTCGACTGTTCCGTTCCCGGTGACCTGCGAATTAATAAACAAAGAAGTTAAACTCAGAAGATATTTTCTTACGTTATGAAAATGTATTTTTATTGACAATTCTTTTCATTTGTTACTGTTGAATTAAAATAATAATTAATTGTGTTTGTTTTAAATAGTTCATGTTAAAAAATTTATTAATGTTTTGAAAAAAAAAAAGATTTAATCCACGCGTAAGTAAGATGTTACAAACGTTGAGACATAATTAAGCACCTAACGCGTAAAGCTTAGGTTAAGTCGAGATTAAGAAGTACGAGTAGTGATACTATTAAAACTTCAATACAAATATTAGTAAGTAGTTTAGACTTTTTTCTCGAGACATTACAGTTATTGTAGAAAACTCGAATTGAATGTTTCGAAGCATCTATCGGCGAAATTGTCAGCAAATCGAATATTGTCGGTACAATATCTAGTTTATACAATATGTCGGCAATAGTAGCAGCTCGGCACTGAAGCGATGATTTCGGTACATTTGGTACGACCGTAACGATGCCCGGAATCGCCTTGATGGACGCTACGAATGAGCTCTCACAACATAAAGAAATCCCCTTAAAAAGGGTAGCTCTGGGGTGGAATAAGAAGTCAGTGGTTCCCAAAGTTATATTTAATATGATTTTTTTTGTTCAGTAATTGTATTCGTATTTATTGCATGTTAAATTTGGAATGCTATGAGGATCAGACTGGTGTCGCCATAATTGTACAAAAGAAATAGATGTTTATACACCATGATTGGAATTCAACATCTGCCAGATGGCTGTTAGCTGATGAATCGGGCAGTTTTCGTAAGACCGTTATCGTCCTTTATAACTATGTATACGGTTCACCCAATTTTAATATTATCACACAATATTAACCGGCTATAACTATATTTTGCTTTGGTAAGGTAAAATGTTATTCACCTCAATTTGAACTTTACCCCTAAACTTAAAACTACATTTTTCGTAAGGGTAGTGACTCAAAAAAATGTAGCTATAAAAGCTTCCATTACCCTTATTTATAATATATAACTATTTATATGACGAAAAGCGACAGTTTAGGTATGCAAATTATTACATTAGCCATAAACTAGAAACTAAATTCGAAGTATTCAGGAACATGCAAAGTTTGAGCACCTGTGTAAAACAAAAGTTTGAGACGTCGAGACGGGCTTAGACACGAGACGCCTTTTCATTACGTTCCTAGATTTTAGGTTGTACAAACACTGAAAGTGATAGCAGTAGATATTTTAATATTATGGAAAATGTTTTGAATACAGCTATCTTGAAATTTTAATATTCCAGAGTTTGAATCTTGCTAAGAAGTAATTTTAGCGTAGTTGCTAGTACTAAAGAAAAGTATTTAAGTAGAAAGTAAGTATATTTTGTACTTAATTACTTTTTATTGTAATCTAAAGAAAATACTACCTTGTACCCGACTACCGTGAAGCCAAAAGGAAGGATTTTGTAGTCTATGTATGTATGTTTGTTCCACCGTAGCGTCTAAATAACTGATTAGATTTTAATGAATGGGTTGTCAATGGATTTGTTATACTCGTAATGTCCCGGAAAACATAGGCGTAGTAGGCTACATACACAGGCGCACATTTACGTAGTAGGCTTATAGTTATAAACTATATACTTTCTTCGGTTACAAAGTGGAGTTTATAAAAGGTTATTTGCAATTTAATAAACCTTCTATATTTTAACCTACCATACTTTCATCAGCCATAAACCATGTTTATTTATTATACATTATTCGGTAAACAAAAATCTTATTCAGGTATTTTCCATAAACAAGATAGTATCTTCTCTGAGATTTACTGCAGCAAAACAAGCAAAAATATCGCCTAGAGTTACAAGTTGGAAGTGCTTCCGAAGCGTTATTGTGACCCCCCATCCCCACATGAGGGGAGTAAACAAAACTTCTGAATAAATAAAGGGTCTTCCCTTCCGAGACGGGAGTTTGTTTGATTTGAACGTTTAATCCTTTACAATAACAGACTCATCTGCGATCGCGAGGAATAATTAGAAAGGCCAATTTAATCTTGGAAGTACACCTACAAGGTTATTAGGTGATAAATAAACCTTTTTGGATCGCAAATAGGCAACGTTTTGGCTGTTTTATTGCTAAATGTAAGAACTTTGTCTATTCTCACTAGGCTTAAAGTGGAAATGTCTAGATTTAAGAATAAATTTGTTGTTAAAAATTATGAGAATTTTTGTTGGTTCCTGAAGCTGGTTCTTCTTGCACTTAAAATTGTACAACATTTTAACGATTTACATCAAAATGATGAATGAAACTAAATTTAGATATTTCATCTAATAATCTATGTATACCTAAACCCAACAGATGGGCATCTGACCCCGGGCGATGAAACTAACGACCGTGGGTATCAACAAACGGGCAATAAGATATGCTCGAAAAACGTGAATACGTCCCCCGGGCGTTGTTCCGAGTAAGCCAGTTCCTTTCGGGTCTCAGCGAAATGCATTTTTCAACTCGTATGTAACCTTCAAATAAATATCAGTATTAGCCCTATTTCTGGATGTTCAACAACATGAAAATCGGTCTTTTGTATACATAACGATAAATAACTACCTACTTAATGTTTTGTTTTAAATAATGAGACTTTTAATTTATTGATTTGAATGACACACAAACCGAATTCAAATGTAGCAGTCGCCGTAGCCGGAATCGGCTTAGAATCAATCATCATCATCATATCGTAAAACAAAACCTGAATATTTCTTAAGTATATATCATAGTGCAGTTTTTCGTTGTAACTCTTTATTAAATTACTTATTTAAATGAGCAAAACCTTATTATTCCATGTAAATTTCGAAGAAATGTGTCCATATAGATTTCGAAAATTTGTAACTTTTTCAAATTCAATAATTCCTTTGTCCAAGTCGGCACTTTCTTTGCTCCTGAAAAAAAAAGAAAGTAATCTTTAGAAAATCTTTTACTCAATAAAGAAACAGTTGAATAACTTTCAACTTCGTAACATACCTTATTCCTATACATAAATGTACATACGTAACATAGTAAACTAAATATATAGTAAGTTAATTTATCAAGCAATTTCGTGTACAGGTTCCATAAATTCTCATTGGATTGGCACTTCGCAATATGTATAATTGCCAACCCGTCCCAGGGCAGCATGTCTCTGGGATTCGTATTTCCCGGGACATCTCGTATAAACCTACCCCGGGGCAGCTCATATATACTCTGGTATGGCCCGTACATCCCGGTAATTGGAACGAAACCCGGGATTCCACTTTCTTTATTACAAACAAACTGGCAGAGCCCGCTACGATACACCAACTACTTTATTCGTAATTACCAACGGTTCAAGGAATTAACAACGAGGGTAGGTACTGCGTAATATTTTCTGATGAAGCTTTATAGCTTTGGTAACTCAAAAAAATTTGTTTATTACAGCTGAATTTAATTTTTGGATGTTAGTGTCACACAATTTAATAATAGTAAAATGTCGTGTCTCAACAAATTTAAAACAAAAATAATGACAAAACAGTAGTTCCGGCAATAGTCTAAATATTATAACTAGAGGTCGCCCCGCCCTGTGGTCGAAATTAGCTCACAATAATTTATATGATTTTTAAGATTGAACTTTATAAGGGTTCCTTTGCCTCTTAGAAAGTTAAATCAACGTGTAACAAGATTTTATCTATAAAACGAAAGGTAGTGTGTTAATTATCTGAGGTAGGTTGTGTTGTTGTTATTTTTATGTGTTTCTAAGATTAAAGAAAAAAAAATATCTTTCTGAACACATTTATCCGTATAAACATTAACTGTGCCAAATATCCTCCGTTCGCACAGTTCTCGTAAAACTGTAGGTAATGAAAAATTTTTACTTCACCTATTTGTATAATATTATATTATGATATTTTAATTAAGTTGTTGCAAAATGTTTAAGAAGAGATATGCTGTGTAAACTTTCTACAATAATAATAATTTGATTTGCGATAGTACCAATCTACCATTGATATCTAGCGAATAACTAACTTTTATTGTTATTTTGGAAGTGTAATAATGATTTTTCCAATCTATGTATACATGTATGTATGCTTGTTCCACCGTAGCGCCTAAACTACCGACCCGATTTGAATAAATTAGGTGTCAAAAGATTCGTAATAATTATTATATAATTATTTACGTAGTCACGTTATAGTTTTTATACAAAGTTATAGTTATTCAATATGCATTTAAAACTAGAACAATTATAACATTTAACTATTAATAACATAAATTACCCGGTAAAGTCAATGTTGAAAATTGTAAATGAAACAGCCTACCCGTCCCGTCGGCACTCGGCAGTTGGCAGCTGAATAAGTAACGACATTTCTTCCCTTTCTTTGCTTACAATTTTATTGCCATTGCTTTTACTTTATTCATCTCGCTTGCATTTATATTTGTTCTTTATGCTTTGTTCGGTAAGATTTTCTTCCCTACCGGCAACCAATTTTTACAAATTTTTAAAAAAAATTACCCCACAAAATTGACAATACAAAGCTAAAAAGGGGGGATTGGGGATAAACGGTCCCATTAACTAGATACATGTTGCACGTATTTATTTAGTGTAAGTGCTCTCTATAGGCAATGAATACAAATTTATATGCACTAAATGTGCCAAGCAATTAAACTAGTACTGCCGCTCTGATGTTCCACTAGGCACGTTCGCCACGAATATACTACAGCCATTACACCAAACTAATTAAAGGTACTAACACTGTTAGTTATGTGTTAAAATTGCATCCCTACTAATATAATGAAGAGCAAATGTTTCATAAAATTTAGCACAGATATAGAGAAGTGCACGAAGTCATCTAGTCATCTAGTCATCTAGTTTAGTATTATTATGATGATTGTTTGTTTGGTTCAACATTTTTTTAGATCTCTTGGACTGATTTTGAATAAAATTGGCACAGACATAGATTAGACTACGGGGAAGGAAGGAATAGGCATATTATTTTTGTCGCGGCAAAATGTACGGTTATTTTCCTTTTGAATGCACGAACTGGTGGGAAACATCTAGTAAAGTATAATTACTTTTAATATCACTTATGGTTTCCCCAAAAAGTATGCTTCAGAATTGAGATGGATTAGAAACTAATTTACACAATTTAATTCATTTTCAGTAACAAAACTAAAATGCTTACTGAAACTTACTTTTAGGTAAGCACGTCAAATCACACTAACAATAGTGAATAGCTGTAGCAATATAATATTGCCGATATTTACAATGCTTCTTTTTGAATGACAAAAATTTTCCCCAATACGTGTACGAAATTTCCCATTTAACCCAATCAACAAAACGTAATAATGCTTGTTCGGCAATTACGATATACGGTCCTATAAATTGGCCTCCTTTTTAATTTTATCTGCCTTTTACTACAGATAGAAGCACACACGTAATAATATAATTGTTAACGAGAATTTTAAAAATATCATTTAAAATTTGCTTAACACCTAGTAAATTCGTAGAATTTATTTTAATAATAAATAAAATATGCTGAGCCAAAAATCCCCAGTTAACCAAAGAATCATTTTGTTTTTAGAAAAAATGTTATTCAGTAAAATTTATGCAGGTAACTTAATAAATAAATATTAATTAGCTTTCGTAAATTAAAATTGTCTTAATAAACACAATCGCCTAAATGCCTATTGCTTATTCGACACGAAGTCGATGGCGGCGAGCGATCGAGACGCAGCGGTAAGGGATTTTTACCGCGGCATTCTCATATAGAGTTGTCAAGGGCGGGGTCTCGTGATGAATTGGAAACATTCTAAGCGGCGACGGGGGATTTTTTGAGGGGGGGTTCGGAAAGGGGCGGGGGGGGGGAAGGGGGTTGATGAATGGCCCCCGCTCGAGGGAACCATGTTCATTATATCGAGGGAACGATGTGTTACTTGCCTACTAATATATTTTACTTTCGGTGGCTTTACCGAACGAGCGAGGTATGTTATTAGTTCATTATTTTAGGCATTTTTATTTCTTCCGGAGATGAGAAATGACGACGGTGATTGTTGGCCGAATACTAAAATAGGTTTTCTTTAATGAGATAACATATTTGGCGGCTCATCTGATGTTTTAAAATTGACAGTAATAGCTTTTATGGCTAAATTTAATATGTTATGTTGTTATTAGCTGTGCCTATTGTTAGGTATTAAAATTAATGTTTATGTATCTAATAGAAACAACGGATTAATGAGTTTTAACGAGGGGGCTGGGGTTGATTTAACCTTTCTCTTACTGTAAGTACCAACTATCAAGGCAATAAGTAGTTATTAGTTTTGTTAGATATATTTTAAGCTTATAATACAGGTTAGGTTGGTGAGTTGGTATTTTTAAAATGTTAATACCTTGAAAGTAAATAACTAATTGATCTCAAAGTTAAAATAATCTTTCAAAACGGACGAACGTTGATAAATATAACTATAATTAGGAATGTTGCCTAGTGTCGAATATAATTTTTTTTTACAAATTGAATTTTACAAATTATTTAATAGATATACATTATACACATATCTAATAGAAAAAGTTATTTAGGTTGACGCGATTAAATATTATAAGCCAATAAAAAATTTTGCCCATCTCTTTCTCGCAAAATGATTTGTAATGTCATAATCTGCTACCGCCATACTTTGACTAACAACAAAATATGTATGGCGGCAGCACATCGTGACGTCACAGGCCGATATATCGCTCTCTTTCTTATTGGTAATTTAAATTGTTTGTATCTTAGTTATTATTTTAAGATTTACAAAAATGGGTTTTAGATTGTTTATTGTCATGTTGTCTAACATTGAATAGACGAAAAATAAGTTTTTAGTCAACATGCCAATTAAATGGATAAGGTAAACAAAAGATATTATTTATTAATGCCTGGTCTACAATGGATAATAAGAAGTTATCAGGTATTCTGATGATTACAATATGAACGCTGAACATTTTGTATAAGCATCTCCGTTATCTGTAGGTATACCCGTTAAAACATGCCATTAAGAAAACAACAAAACTGAATGAATGTTGCGTATTCCGTTCGCACGCTTCGCTTAAAATAGAAACAATGGCCCCATTAAAAATCCGCTCGGATATTTCCCAGTGCCCGTACTGAGCATAAATCGGCAGCTTTCCGCCGAACCTATTACCCGAGCGTTTTCTATTCCGAGCCTTGCACCCGTTTTTCTTAGGCGCCCATTACAAGGCTCCCCAGTCTCCCCCTGGGGCCGGAGCCCCGAAAGTAGAGGTTAAGTCGACGTATAGGCCGTTATAAAAGTTTATAAGTAGAATGGATGATAATTATGGCCTGGATGAGGCGTGCATTGTAAGCGATATCGCCTGCTTTAGTTTTCGGTGTGAATGCTGATTTGTTCGGATGTGATGATTGCTGAACTTGGATGTTTTTAGGGTTCCACAGTAACTACAAGAAACCCTTATAGCTTCGCTCTGTCTGTTCATCCGTCTGTCCTCACTTAATAACTTCGGTAATTATAAATATAAATAAAAGAAATTTTGTATGGTTATAGATTACATAGGTATAGAATTTAATTTTGTCATCATAAAATAATTATAATTTTGTATTTTAGGGATGAGTCCCCAATCCCCATACATATATCTAAAATGGGGATGAAAATTGAGAATTTTATTACATTATACCTCATCGTGTGATATTGTTACATGGGTATTTTTAAATAAAGACGAGGTTACATACATGACTTTTTTATAAGAAAATATTTCGAGAAATCGATCTCCAAAGTTTTTTACAAGTTGGTCTCCCCCCTGGCATTTATAAACTATAAAGGGTAGTACCTTGTATCTTTTCCATGTTGACAGGTCATGCTAAATACTCTTTAGGAAAATTATTTTTATTATTTTGAAGTACAAAAAACCTATTGCGCCTTGATAGTTACGGAACCGTTCTTAGGCATGTCCTTACATGCTCTTGGTTAGGTTTTTAGTATATAATTTTTTAAAATTGTACTCTGGTACGAAAGCTCATAAGCTGCCGATGATACTTCTCAATCTGTTAATACTCTGGTTTAATGTATAATTAAAATATTGTATTAGCAATTAAATAGTTAGCATGATGGCTATAAATTTTTATTGAAATTGCTATAATAAAGTGAATCTAAAATACTTATCTGTGTTTCATACTTATATATTTTATCATTACATGGCGTTATATAGGATATTACTATGTATATTATATGTTTATATGAATGAAGCTCTAGAACACCTGTCTTTATTTTTGAATAAAAATGTATATAAAATACAAGAATTACATAAAAACGCAAGCTGCCTATATCTGATAAAACTAATTAAGATAATAATAATTAAATGGAATAAATTCAAAAATCCATTCATTCAACACATTAAGTTTTATGTAAGCTCATGAATTTTTTATATTATATATTCTTCACGAATAGGTATATATATTAAAATATAAAAGAGCATAATCAGTAATCACTTTCAATGTGTATATTAGGTATTGTGAACATGCATCTTTAACGATTTTTACACCAACATTTTTAATTTTATCACTGAAAAACTGCAGCTTAGCAATCAACAATACCTACAACAGTAGCTATTTGAACTCCAGTTACTCGATAATACCGATACGACATATCTGTTCAATGTATCTATGGACTTAATCCTAATACTCAATACATTGCATTCGTTATCTACTTATTGACTAAGGATTTCCAGTGAGCATGTATGTATAAATCAGTGCAGAAATTAAAATTGTCTCAACGACTCAGACGACAAAGCACGTTGCTCCGCCACAAAGTTGGGAACACGGCATCTCTATTTACATGTAAATACTTTGAAAAAGTAATTTGAGCGGAGTCTCGCGCCGCCCTCGAGATTGCGAGAAGCATTAAGCGTCTTCCAGGTGATGCATGATAACTGTTATAGCCAGATATAATTTTCTCAGGCCCGCAGCGCTCCCTTAATCCCCGCAAAAAGCCTTCGAAATAATTCCTACAGATATTTACGATTTCGTGAATAAATAAAATTATGAGCGCCCGTATGCGGTACCTTAACTAAGTCGGCTTCGACTTGTTTATTATTATGCCTATATTAAGTTGTTTATCTTTTTAATGGCCGACGAGAGTTATATGGGTCGTGGCGATTTATGCCCTGTATAAGGTTTGCCGGGATTCGGGAATGGTACCACGCTGAGAACGCCTCTTATTTAGATGTAATTCTTTTTTGTATCAGATCGAAGAAACATTATAAATTAAGAAACAAGATTAAACTCGTAAACTGGGTACGACAAAATTAATTAAATTTTTAGCTTTAACCAAGAAGTAACGACGGTTTGTAATTTTTCAGCTAAACCGAAAAAAGCGGAGTCATGTTTTAAATAATAAATATTAAAGTCGGATCAGTAGTTTAGACGCTAAGGTGGAACATACATACGTACGTATAATGCCAAAATCATTATAACTCTTCCTTTTAGCTTCGGAGAAAATTGTGTCAAAGCAGGACCTTCACCATCACAAAAATACATACGAGCCTTTAAGCATTACTAAATTATACCTACTAGCTTTTACATATTGCTAATTTATACCCACGAGCTTATACATATTGTTGTTGCAAAAATCAAAAGCAGGATTCCAGCTTCAGTATACTTATGGAAAAAATGTTGCAAAAATTGAACATCGACTCAAACAATATTATTGCACAAGACGTTGTTCACCGGAATATACATAGACTCCAAAATCATTACCCTTCCTTTTGGCTACATGTGTGTAAAAGCAGGACCTTCACTATCACATAAATGGGTAATGCATGTGAATTTTTATATAATATTGCTAAATTATCTTTTATATATTTCTATATTATTCCTACGCGCTTCCAGATATTGTTGCAAATATCAAAAGCAGGATTTGAACTTCGAAATGCTTGAGGAAAGAGTGTAGCAAAAATTGAACATCCGCTCAAACAATATTGCACAAGACATTGTTCCTTTGTTCATAGAGAAAGGGATGGTGACAATGACCGGCCCTCGAACCCTTTTATTGCCTTCGCAAGAAAAACAACCCTTTCATTCAACGTCCATTGTTGAATCCCGTTATTTTTGCGCAATGCTTTATAAGCTTTTTGAAAAGCTCGGACATTGTTCCTTTTTTAAATGCATACCTTTTTCCTAAAAAAATAAACTGCAATAGTTAAAGGTTCTAACTGTTAAAAGCATATTTTTCATGGTTTCGATAAACTACCTACACATTTTTTTAGTTAAAATAATGGAAGGTAGGTAGAGACTAGAGAGAGACGAAATAATTTTATAATTAATTGCGTATTTTTGACTGCCTAATGGCGATTAGGCCGCTGCCTCAATTTCGCGGTGAGCGGCGCGGCGGCGGCGCGGCGTCGGGCAGTGACAGCAGCGGCAATGCGCGCAGGCGCCAGGCGCGTGGGCGCGATAGGCACTGCTTCAAGCGATGACTATGGCGCCCGCGCGAGCCGCAACGCCGGCAATATCTCCAGATTTTTTCTGGATGTCACCACCGACGTCAGTCTGTCTGATACGTTTGAAAGTCACTTGACAGACAAGGACAGCGGCATTGAACAACTTATCCATTGTATAAATATTTTGATTTGTAAAGGGAAATATGTAGGTAATATCTTGGTGTAGAGGTGCCAGGGCGACGCCGCGGGACCTGCGGCTCATGTCTAAACTGTAAGCGTACTAACTACGTATCCCTTCTACCTTCCTATTTTACCAATAAATACTAATGATATACCCTAAGTCTAAAATAACTCAATATTGACCATACGTTAAACCACTTTAAGCTGTTCCATCTTTGTATATACCTTACATTTCGTGTTATACTGTAATATTATTTAGTAGTAAAAAGAGTGTCAATCATCTGGCTCCCCATGCGAGACGAGTCGTAAAGTTCAGTACAACGACCTACGGGCCCCGCAAGGTCGGGCTAGTAAAATGTTTATGGTTTATAAAAGATCGTCTGAACTGTGTCTCTGTGTCAAGGACCCAACAAATGTCACTTCGAACAATTCACTTTCTTCCGCAACTTCTGACGACAGTTAATATGTATGATGTTTTTAAATCTTCTAATTATTATCTCTAAAGGACATTTTTTTAACTTATACCTCGAAATATATGTAGGTATCTTACATTGAACAAAGGTATCTAGGTACTTAAATTGATATTGAAAACCTATAGGGTATTACGATTCGGAAATTTAAAATTTTAAGTTAATACCTTATTCGAAACAGTGAGCCAGGAAGGGTCTCAAATCTAAATAAAATAACAGAATGGCAGCAGTTCGGAAAGAAAAGCAATATCGGATACACAAGTGGCTAATGACAATTTGATGCCGGAGTTGCGCTCGTAAAAAATCACTAGAAATGATCCCATTTTGATTAAAAAATCACTCGAACTCACCCTTAAGAGCTCAGACGAAACTGACGAATGATTTAAAAGTTTTAATAACGGAATTCTAGTGAAATGACATTATACTTTCAAATTAGGAGTGAAAATTTAATTTAAAAGAAAGACAAGTCGACGCTCGAGGGGCGAATGGGATTTTCTATCGTAAAAAGTACGAGATCTCCTTTCGCTGAGTTTCTTTTCAGTGTAAAATTTATGACACTTAAAATCTTGCCGAGGAAAATTAGAGGGGGCCTGTATTTATTAAAGGAGATGGTTCGCGCCGTTAGAGGAATTTTAATGGTGAAAGTTTTCCTTATGAATGCAGCGTTCGGTCTCCGCGTCGAGATATCTTTTATGAGATTTTAGGGCTCTTAATTAATGCCGTTATGAGTGCGGGAATGAAATCTTAATCTCTGTATTAGTATTACTTCTGTCGTTGTAGCGCCTATTGAGAACATGAAACGTTTCGTTTCATGGCGCTTTACCGCTTTTGTCTCAAACCTCGAAATACCGAGCGAACTTAGTAAAGGAATAATCTTAGATTAGTAGTAAAAGTTTTCAACTATATGTAGAAATTAATTTAAAATAATATATATCTATGGATGCTTCACACCTCGTCAATCTGGCCCCGTGGTAAGTGTCCGAAGAACTTGTGTTACGTAGACTAGACAACGGGAAGTATACATAATACTTTATACTCTACATAATTAAATTTAAGATTTTTATTATTTTACTAGCTGTTGCCCGCGGCTCTGCCCGCGTAAATATCAAAGGAAGACTGTATCTTTTTGGGATAAAAGTAGCCTATGTCCGTAGTATCCAGAGCCTAAACTACTACCATAACAAATTTCATCGAAATCCGTTCAGTAGCTTTTGCGTGAAATAGTAACAAACATCCATCCATCTTCACAAACTTTCATATTTATAATATTAGGTCCTTACACATGAAATTGGCGTTTTGTCGTACTGGCCACTTTGATCTAAATTATATCTGCTTTGGTTAGGAATTACAATTTCAAATTTATACCGCTATTTACTCATTCGTTTGTGTTTTGAAAACCGTAATTCATTTCTTTTTTCCTCTTTTGGTTTTTTCTTTGCGTCACTCTGTTTACAAAACGGAAAACTTGAAATATCGTATTATTTTCGAGTACGAGTTCCACCGTGGCACCAGTGCTGCAGAATCGGCTCGACGGATTAATGATATGTATGGCGGCGGTGTCGCAAAAGAAAACACAGTGCGTTTTTTTTTCAACGTTTTCGTTCTGGAAATTTCGACCTGCAGGACAAGCCCCGTGGACGGCCGGAGACCAAAGTTGATAATGAAGAATTGAAGGCTATTGTGGAAGCGGATCCATCGCAAACCACATCCAAGTTAGCTGCAGGCTGCGGCGTTAGTGATAAAACTGTTTTAATACACTTGAAGAAAATTTGGAAGGTGAATAAGCTTGAAAGGTACCTCATGAATTGAGTGCAGCAAACCGACAAACGCGCGTCGACTGCTGCGTTACATTACTCAACCGGCACAATAATGAAGGGATTTGAAATCGAATCATTACCTATGATGATACGTGGATCCTGTACGATAATCGTAAATGCTCATCGCAATGGCTGAACCCTGGTGAACCAGATAAAGCCTGAGATGGCAAAAGTGCATAGATAGCAATGGTACATAGTTTGATTAAATAAATATATACCCCCTTACCCCCTGATGCGTTGGAAAAGTCACTTAACAGACAAAGACAGCAACGTTGTTTAAGTTATCCGTTGTGTAAACTTTTTATTAGTAAGGGGGATTATGTTTAAAAAAAATCGACTTTATGTTCCTCCTTTATAAAACTCCAATTTCATATGTAATATTAGTAGGATAAACATATTTAATTCCTCGTTCCATATTGTTTCCTCGGCGGGATTCGAACCCGTAATGTCCAGCTTGTGCGCCACAGAGGTCGTCAATTTAATATCTCTTATTAAATTGACTGCCTAATCTAGAAAAGTTATCCGCACAAATTTTATATAACTCTGGAAAAACAGTAGCCATTTTAGGTTTCATATATGCCAATTAAGTAAGAACACTCAGCGCTAAGGGTGTGTACACACGAGACATTGTATTATAATTTGCCAAATGTTTGCGAGTCCACATCCTGCGTGCGTTTCAAAGCATTCTCATGTATTGCTAATTTGAATTCGCTGTCGCCACAACGACCCGTGGTCGCGTTTATACACTGTAAACTCATTATTTGCCACCTTATGAAATTTAAATTTCATTATAATATTTTTAATACCTGAGAGCACATTCGGTGGATTTAATTACAATTTAATTTTTTTAAAACAAGCGCAGTGCAGTCTCGTGGACGACGTTGCGGTTGCATTATCTGTAAATTTAAAAAGCTTGTTAAGTTTTTGCTGCAGTAGTTTTATAATATATTTTTTACTATCAAATAAATCCAACTTTTTGCGAATACTGTAAATATAATGTTAAATTTTTACCCGACTAAGGCGAAGCCAAAAAAGTAATAGTAATGATTTTGGCAGTCTATGTACATACGATGTATGTATGTTCCACCGTAGAGCCTAAACTACTGATTCGATTTCAATAAATTAGGTATCAATATATTCGTTATAACAGATCGGGTAAAATAGGCCACAAAATTTACGTAGTCGGGCTATAGTTTTTACAAAAAAACTTCACACATTTATGTTCATGATTGTGGATAGAATCACACTAGGGATATCTTCGAACGCATAGACTCTTAAGCTATTGCAATTTCTTTACTAATATTTCCTTTAATATATGAAAAAAAAACACTTTTATTAATACAAACGTTTAGGCAAAATTAATTAACATACTATAATGAATTATTTTACTTCCCATGTTGAAGTTTTATGGCGTTTTTACGGCCTGTTGTATCGTTCTAGTCAATTTATTCATAACTTCCGCTAAAACAACAAATAAAACGTTTTACGACATCTCCAATATTTATATTTTATTATAATTTCAATATTGTAACATTTATCATCATTATTATATTTTTGAGCTTGTTAATTTTTAGCTCTTTAAAGCTTGATAATAAATCATTGAATTTATAGATCTAATCTTTGGATTTATTAAAGGAATCATGTGTATTATAATTTATACGTAGGTTACATGATTTAATTATTATATATGTTGTTTCCTATTTAAGGATAAAATTATAATAGTAAGGATTTAGAACCGTATTTTGTTAAAATAGCAAATGCTTAATAAAAAGTCATTATTTTGGCGTAGTATATAGCTTTACTACTTTTTTGAACTTGAATGCCCGCTACCCACGACAACGATGAAGATGCACAGTTCGGTCACAGTGGACGTAAACAATGTTACGAACATGTATAACAAAGGTAATACATGTTCATACTAAACCGCCCGAATCTGCGCACGCACACATACTAAATATGTATACTGTGATCGAACTGTGCTGTTTTATCGTTGCAGTCTGTATAATAAAATAATTTAACTGCCTTTGATAACTTTAAATATTTATAATTACCTATATCTAAGGGTTATTGTGTATATTGCCTTTTCATTAGCTTTAAAAAAGGGATATTTACCTATTATGTATAATATATTACTCAGTATGAAATTGATGAAAAGCTTAATTCCATTTCAGTTACCTAATAATAGTTTAGATACAGACCCGTATAATATAAGGTCAATTCACACACGGTATAAAATATCCACCACGGAATAGGCTTACCATAACGAATGGAAATGGCTCGATTAGGGCACCTTTTAACGAAGTAAATTCTACTTATCGGGGGACCTGTCGGCGCCCTGACCCGGGGTTAGTCTTATCAGGGAACTCCATAGGGGGACATTACCGTAACCTATGATGAATTTTACTGGTCCATTTTGAAGCGTGGAATTTGGAATAAATACCAAAATTGGGTGGAAGGTGTAAGCATTTAAGGATACTATATTATTATAGTATCTAAAATGTTAATAGGCAGTCCCCCTACTTATAAAAATGTTTACACAACTGATATGAAATTCAATGTTGCCGTCTTTGTCTGATAGGTTGGAAAAGTCACTTGACACTTCACAGACAAAAACTTGGAAAAATGTTGACAGTGCCAAACTAAAAATATTGTTATCTTGAGCCGGAAAAAAATAAAGTTTGTACCGCTTGCCTCGACTAGCCTTGCCTTATTCATAGTAGGTACTATGAATAAGGTAAGGTTATAGAGTAGAGATAATAATAATGAATCGTTAATCTTAAAGTAATAAAATACGCAGTAAGTTACAATATAGGTACCAATGTAATGTGGACAGTAAAAAATCAATTAAAAAATGAAAGTATTTCAGAAAGAGCTGTGGGAAAATACTTTAAATAGTGTATTTGCATTGAACAGTTTAAATTTATTAAATTCCCTTTTAGGAAATCGTCGATTAAATAGAAAAGTGTCATTTTTTCAAAATTTACGGAAGGTAAGACTATTTCTAGGGGTGGCCTGATAGAAACTATGTTTTTGTATGGACAAAAGACACATTTACATTGCAATATAGATAAAATACACTTAATGTTATTACGTTGTAATTACATAAAGTGTATTTTATCCATACATTATTATCTATTGTAATAGTCGACGGAAAAAATGTAGCAGTAAGCATTAAATAATTATATATTAATATTATAGTCATGATGATGATCATGAATATCGTTTTAACAATAGCAAAATTTTAAAGACATTGACATCGGTGCACAAAACTCTGATGAGTAGTGAGTACCTATGTCATCATAATAATACACACACCCGGCATATTTAGCGGAACATAAAATAAAGGTTTGATATCAGTATCATATAAGGTTGCTGGCTGGTTTATACGTCATTTAATTTAAAAAGAAATATTTTCAAATTAAGAAAACAACTGAACATCACATTTTATGCAATTGTTTTAATTTTATTCAAATACACCTTATCTGAAGCGAACTTCGAGTATTTCTTCCTTCTGAGTTTGATTTAAAATTTCATTGAAATACTGTTTTTTGTTAGTTTTTTTTTAATCGCGTATCTTTTTGGAGTTGAGGACTGAATTATGCCTGCCTTAGCCCCAACGGAGATTGCCAGGGCACTCGAAATGCGAAGAAATGGTCAAACCTACAGAGTGATATCCAGAGATATTCGTCGTCCAGTTTCAACGATCCATCGCAGTATCCAACGGTTCAGGGAGACCGGTACTTATGTGAGAAGAGCAGGACAAGGCAGAAAAAGACGCACTTCGAGTAGGGATGATCGTTTCATTCGGCTTCGTGTACGTAGGAACCCCCGTTTGACGGCCGTCCAAGCCCGACATGAGTTAGAAGCAGTGCGGGGTGTAACCGTAAGTGAGCGTACTGTACGAAGAAGGTTCTAAGAAGCTGGTTTGGGTTCATTTGTGCCCGCCAAGGCTTCAAGGCTCGAGGTAAATCATCGTAGAAACAGGTTAACTTTTGCTCAGGAACATCGACTTTGGAACGCGGACCAATGGAGTAAGGTATTGTTTAGTGATGAGTGCAGAATTCTCTTAAATCAAATTGAAAGCAGGCAAAGAATATACAAACGCAAAGGAGAACGATACATTCAGACAAATTTTGAAACTACAGTTGCATACGGTGGTGGATCAATAATGGTTTGGGCGGGCATTTGTTTGGGAGCTCGCACAGACTTGGTAGTGATTGAGAGAGGGAGTCTGACTGCATACCGCTATATCAGAGAAGTTTTAGAAGAAAATGTCGTACCGTTTGCGCCATATATCGGTGACGATTTTGTTTTTATGCAGGATAATGCTCGGCCGCATACCGCTCGGGTAACTCAAGCTTATCTTAATGATATAAATATCACTGTTATGGAGTCGTCGGCGAGATTACCGGATTTGAACCCAATAGAGCACGTTTGGGACTTGCTGAAAAGAAAAGTTAAGTCCAGAATTCCAGCTCCTGCCAACGTGGGTGAACTGCGAATTGCCGTAGTTGAGGAATGGCGGAGACTATCCCAGGAGACCATCGATAACATCATTCTCAGTATGCCTAGACGGGTAGAAACTTTAATAAGAGCACCTGGAGAAAATACGCGATATTAATCACCATTTTTCTAATTTAATTAATTGTTAGTTTAATATTAATTTTCACTTTTCTCCGTTACATGAAAAGTTAAAAAATGTACCATTTTTCACAAATACTCGTAGCCTTTACTTGCAAAATCTGTTCTTAATGTGATATCATTTTAAGTAAAACAAATGAAACTTTAAATAACAAAAGAAGTGTAGTAAGTAGATTTTAAAATAAAACCATATTTTTTTTAATTATGGACCTTTTTTTGTGTTCCGCTAAATATGCCGGCGTGTTTATGTTGGTGTTTCTTGTGAAGATAGTGGTGATGATGATGATTATTATATATATTAGTGCTATGATGGCATATGCTTGCAGTTCTTTAAACAATGCCGGAATCCACAAACAAGTATATATAAGGACTCAGGAGTTCTGTTCAGTAGTTTTGGAAAAGTAAGCTTTTGTACCAGGGTATTGCTTGTACCTTTGTACAAAAGCTTACCTTTTTGGTAGCATATTATGCTTGGAATACTTCAGAAAAAGTCAAAATCACTATATTATGTGTCTATATAAATTTCGAAGAGTTCCCTCGATTTATCATGGATTTATTCATCAGGTCTCCACTTTGGTGACTAAGGGACAAATTTCGAATTATAGCCTTTACAACAACAAAATAATTTTGCACAGAGGTAGGTTCACATATGGCAAAGTAATGACTAATGTTCAAAGATATCCGTGTCTGTGTAAAATACTATACCTATTATATCATCATAATGTGTTGATGATGATGATTATCGTAATTGACATAGTGCATATGCTTGCAGTTCTTTAAACAACGCCTAGAGTCAGGAGTTCTATTCAGTACTTTTGGATCCAGGGTATACCTTGGTGCAAAATCTTACTTTTTGGTAGCATATGCTTACTACTTCAGAAAAAGTCGAAATCACCATCTGTCCATATAAATTTCGAGGAATTTCCTCGATTCCTCATGGATCCCATCATCAGGTCACCACTTTAGTAAAAACGGGACCAACTTGGGATATACCCTTTACGTCAAAAAAAAAGAATTGAAATTGAAAAAAAAAAAATTCCGCCGTCTGTGGATCAGTCCACATCGTTGAACATACAAAAAAATAAAAAAATATACATAGCCGAATGCAAAACAGCCTCCTTTTTTTGAAAGTCGGTTAAAAACATAGCTTTTATCAGGCCACCCCTTTGCTAAGTCTAACTTTCCGACAATTTGGAAAAATGACACTTTTCTATTTAATCAACGAAATATTATTTGTATATTTTATTACTTACAAGATGTTGCGTACAAAAGGAAATCTCGCAGAAATCGTACATTTTGCCGCGACATAATGTCCTTCCCCATGGTCTAGTAGTTCCGGAGCCTTTTCAATGCAAACATTCTAATCTTTCCTCTTTATAAGATTAGTATATAAATAGATTAATTTTAAAAAGAGCAATCAAGAAATCAAGAAAATAGGCTAATTATCATTATTATTCCGTTGGTTGAAATTATTATTTATAAAACGTTTAAAACGGTAAGTTCCATAATTTCAACGTTTGAAGGTTTGCGTCGACACCTGTGCTACGTAGCGTCGAAGCCTCCTTTACATTGTAGTACAGGCTGTATCTACTAGATGGAGCTACTTGTATTACTTTTCAATAATATTGAAAGGGTTCAATAAATTATGTAATAGCTCTTTCTTTATTATAATTTTTAACCCTTCCAGGGTTTAAAAAAAGGTTATTTTGAATTAATTACTGATATAAAGAATCATTACTGGTACTATGTAGACATTGATAATTATCTTATGCATAGTTAGATTTTGTTTAGCTCCACCAATCTTTTACAGAAAGTCTCATTTTCCTTTTTATGGCACATCTATTATATAAACAGTAAATAATCTCGAAAATATCAGTAAATAATCTAGCATATATGCTGTTTCGAAGCTTTATCTTAATTCATTTATTTAAAGTCCAATAATTTATTTATTAACATAACGTAAATAAAAAATTACCATCGTCACAAATAAACTTTACTGTATTGTTAAATATCATTATGATTTTATAGTTTTTATAATCACCATATTTTATTTTGTATGTAAGAAGTTGATTCATGATTGTCTTTTTTCCGTCATAATATTTTGTTGCCAATATCATCACTTATTTCATATTTCATTTCATCTCATTGCCACAAAAGCTCGATGTATTGCACCTACCATTGGAAATCGTTTTTTCTATAAAAACATTATATAAATTATTTTTATACTGTATTAAATATTTGTGAATGAATAAATAAATAAATAAGAAGATATTCTTAATAACAGTTATGAATGAAAGTTAAAAAGTATAGAATCCTTAGAATAATAATGTTATTATAAATATTAATAGAGTTCTATTCAACAATACTCTTAATATGTTTGTTGGATTTTGCTAGGTTTGCCTACAGTCTCTTACACTACATACAGAGGCAGGCCTTTTAATTACACAAAAGACCAACAAAACATCCTGATTCCTGGCGCAAAAAAAAATCAAAAGAATTACAAGTACAATGTAAAAAACCTGAGAGTTCAAAACTGACTGGTCATGTGAGTACGCCGTACGCGGGAGTTGATTAAATTAAACAGTAAAATTTATGAGCTACCAATTTAGCAATGATGTGAAATGCCGTAGGTATAGGGGCGACGGGCGTTCTGTGTCCGTTAAGTGGAAAAAATGAGCGTCATTGTTTGTTTATGTTGTTCAAGCGAATATAAATTTAATTATGATTATAATGATAAATTATTATGAAAGCAAGCCCATAATATTGTATTAATTGAATAGACTTAATGCCCTATATTTTTGACGTAACAACGTCTTATAATTCGATGGAGCCGGCTGCACGCACGAAAAAACATGACTCATGCCGTTACCGGCGTTACCTCGCTAAACATGACTCATGCGGCGTTACCGGCGTTACCTCGCTAAACATGACTCATGCGGCATTACCGGCGTTACCTCGCTAAACATGACGATGTCACGTTCAACTATCGTCAGTAAACCGACTTTACAGACAACCGATTTCTGTGTAAGGTACTATTATAAATAAGTATTATAAAGTGACAATAATTAGACACACATAACTGTTATATTACCTACTTGCATCATTCTCATTTCTGAAATAGTTGTTAAATATTTTTTGGGTAGTATCTAGTTAATAAGTTGGAACTATTAGTAGGTCAACCAAATAAAAAGTATCTTCATAAAATTATTAAGAATTTCAAGATAATAAATGACATTCTTATTTTCATGATTAGGGTAAATTCCTAACATTAGGTAAGAATACTCAATTTCATATATCGTATGAGTATTTCATTTATTGCTTGGCTTAGGAAAACGTATTATGAAATAAAAGTATAAGATGGATAAATAAAATTAATTTAAAATTATTCTCCAAAATTTTCCGAGTATCGGCTCACTGGTGGTTGGTAATTTTTTGCCTTGAATCCTGATTTCTCCTTTGTCGAGCTTGGAAACGTCAGTAATTATATATGAATTTGATTTATATACTCTTAGAAATATTTGTATATCAATTAGATTATAATCATATTTCACATTTTGCAATTTGTGTACATACCTAGTGCACTGATCTGTGAAGTGATTGTTTACTTATTATAGTATGACATGTATCTATCAATTAACATCTACTTTATGCAAATCAACTAACTACATTCTTTACTAATTGTTTCCGAAATTCGTGGAAATATAAATATTGAACAAGCAACCCACATCATTGAAATCGAACATAAATTGATAAAACACTTAATTTTCATATTTCTGTAACTAACAATGGCATTACATATTCAAATTAAATGATCCATGTTGGGGTGGGTGTCCCGGGTCTCCCCTATTCTACGCACGCGTTCGGAAATACAAGAATTATTTAAACGACATCTTTTTATATACTGG
This sequence comes from Phengaris alcon alcon, assembly GCA_037179445.1. Lineage (NCBI taxonomy): Eukaryota > Metazoa > Arthropoda > Insecta > Lepidoptera > Lycaenidae > Phengaris > Phengaris alcon. The sequence goes on from JAYRCH010000354.1 coordinate 1,487,745, forward strand.
CCATTGTCCTTAGATGAATATTTTATCACAAAATTCAAATTCATAATTCTGTATTCTGAATGAAAATTTCAATTGGAATTTGTTATCTCATTTCAAAAAATTCTACATATTTTATTTTTATTATCTACAGTTTTACTGCAGTAAGTGATTAATTTTATGAACAGTGCGGATGTATGGATGATTTTATCCAAAAAATTCAGTCCAACCCAAAGGAATTTTACTGCAGTAAATGATTAATTTCATGACTTGTGCGGAAGCTTGGAGGATTTTATTCAAAAACCTTAATCCAAAATAGGTACACAAATATTATGTTTCATAATTAACAGTTTTACTGCAGTAAGAAATTAACTATATGGAAAGTGCGAAAGTTTGGATGATTGTATCCTAACTTTTAACTTCGTTAGTCTAAATATCCGCCTTAAAATATAGCGTCAAAAGATAAGTGTTTTGTATACCGACAAAGTTGTGAATCACTTCAAAAGCCCTACCAGGTACAAACAGGTGATCAGAATGACATTTATCAGCAAGAGAAATGTATTATCGTGATTTAGAATTTCCCAATTAAAGGAAGCTATCTAAAGAAAACTTTTAATTTGTTAATATTAGTTAAAAAATATCCTATTATATCTTAAAAATATATTGCAACGATATTAGATATTTACACTAAGTTTAACAGTAAAATTACGGTTATATACGACTGATGCTTCAAATTTCGGCTTTCACCATGCAACTGTATCAGCCATATCTGATAACTTTGAATGACCTTCTAAGGTTTCCGCTATATAGACCTACATACTGCGTAAGTATTACTTTATAGTAATACCTACGCAATTGACTGTGTTTTCAATCGATTGCTTTTAAATCTAAAAGTCTAAGCTACTTCTTAAAGTAAATAAAGCCACTAAGACAACAAAGGGCCATTCTGTGAGATAATGAGCGCAGCCAGCGGGGAGGAAGAAAATGTAGCGATATTTCCGGACCATTGCGCGTTTTGTTCGAGCCCCCACTGTGTCACCGGCACGCGGCTCGGGGGTGGATGTAGTGTTTTATGTACACTCGAAAATAATCATTATATACGGGGTATTATGGATTATTGAAAAATGATTTATTGATGATATGTGTGAACAAAGTAGATATTTTTTGAAGTAACTTTAGAAATTAGGTGACTGAATGGCCACTCTGATATTTTTGTGATCCGGAGTATTAGAAGAACTAGAACCTATTTTAAATATATAAATACTACACCAAACAAAGTTCTGGAACTATATTTATCACGGACCGTATCGCTGACAGTAAAAATGTCAACATTCGCCCGATGCACGATGCTCGCCTAGCTGTCGGTTCCCGACGACGGCCGTTACCGCCTGCAACAAAATATAATGTGAATAGAATATAACCTAACCAAGAGCATGTCAGACATGTCTAAGGAGGGTTCGCATCATAGACCTTTATTATTATAGTCAAAGCATTTCATGGCAAAAAGCGGCAACACTTAAACTGCCCCACTTTTGGAGTTATTTGGGGCAGTCGAGGTTTAACATTTTCTTTCCGCAGTATAATCAGTTCGCATTTATTATAATTGACAAAATCTTCTGAATTCAAGATGGCGTAACTTTTTCTTGTATGAAGTTTTTCTTCTGTCAAATGTACGTCATAGGCTTAGTTTTGAAATCATTGGTTCGCATCATAAAATTGTAATAATTTTATATTTCAGGGGTGGCTCTACATGTAAAGTAGGGATGAAGAGTATTTTTCATTCTACCCTATCATGTACGGACAGACAGACAGGCAGACGGACGAACGGAGCAAAACTATAAGGGTTCCTCGAGTACAACGGACCCTAAAAAGAAGTAATTATAGAAATATTTAATTAATGCTACATAATATTATAATATACAATAAGATCAGAATGAGAGATCTCCGAAGAGTGAAATGCGATTTTATCGAGAACAGCCGGGCTGTTGTTTCTTGATTTGATGATTGATTGATGAATTGATTGATGATGAATTGAATGATTTTTTTATGTTTCAGTAATGTACTGACCTGGACACAAAATACAACAGTGAGATCTGATCGACATTCCCAACCCTTACTTCCAACCCTAAAGTATACTTAGTCTGGCCATAAATACTGTTACAATTAAAAATAAACAAAATATTACATTGGAATTTGAAATCTGTTATTTTATATGATTGTTCATTGAGTTTTCTCATTTTGGCGCCAATATATTGTACAATATTTTGGGACATTAAAATGAAGTGGGGTGATAAAGAGAACCGAATCGCTGTGATTGCATTACACAAAGTAGGTATGGAGCCAAATGCATTTTTTAAAACTCTCCAAACGCTTGGTATTAGTAAAATGTTTGTGTACCGGGCTATTAATAGGTACAATGAGACCTCCTCTATTTGTGACAGAAAAATATCTGGCCGTCCACGTAGTGTTCGTACGAAAAAGGTGGTCAAAGCAGTAAGGGAAAGAATTCGAAGAAATCCTGTCCGAAAGCAAAAGATTTTATCTCGGGAGACGAAGATAGCACATAGAACCATGTCGCGTATTCTAAAAAATGACTTAGGACTTGCAGCCTATAAGAGACGTGCTTTAGACGTAATTTAAAAAAGAATAGGGTGGTAAAATCGAAACAACTACTGAAGCGGTACGCAATGGGAGGTCACAGAAAAAATTTATTTACGGGAGAATCTTTTTACAATTGAGCAAGATTTTAACAAACAGAATGACCGTATTTATGCTCAAAGCTCTAAGGAAGCTTCCCAATTAGTCGACAGAGTGCAACCCACGTTGCACTCTGTCGACTAATTGGGAAGCACTATCCGACTTCAGTGATGGTTTGGTGGGGTATTAGCTATAAAGAAGTGACTGAGCCATACTCTTGTGAAAAAGGTATCAAAACATCGGCACAAGTGTATCAAGATACCATTCATGAGAAGGTAGTGAAGCCCCTTAACAATACCATGTTCAATAACCAAGAATGGTCTTTCCAGCAAGACTCGGCGCCGGGACATAAAGCTCGGTCTACGCAGTCTTGGTTGGAAACGAACGTTTCGGACTTCATCAGAGCTGAAGACTGGCCATCGTCTTGTCCCGATCTTAATCCACTGGATTATTATTTATAGTCAGTTTTATAGAGAGTAGGGCTTGCTCTAAACGCCATGATAATTTGGACTCCCTAAAACAATCCGTACGATTGGCAGTGAAGAATTTTCCCATGGAAAGAGTGCGTGCTTCTATTGATAACTGGCCTCAACGTTTAAAGGACTGTATTGCAGCCAATGGAGACCACTTCGAATAAGCTTTTTATATTTTAAATTGTTTTATATTTATGTATTAAACTAACACACTGTAAAAGTAATAAATGTTATTTGCAATAGAAAATTTTTTTTTCTTTGTTTCAGTAGTATTACAATTTACAATTTACAACTACTCACAAAAAGTAACCCGACAACCTGCTTCGTGTGAGTAGGCCCTGAAAGCTTCCAGTCAACAGCTTGCAACTTTCAACAAAATGAAAGGTGTGTTATTTTAAGCAATATTGAAGGCCAATTTACTATCTTTTAATATACTAGGTGTTGCTCACGACTTCGTACCCGCAAAACAAAATCACGCATGAACCGTACGTACATTTTACCGTTTAAAAAGTAGTCTGTTTCCTTTCCCGTGGTCTACTCTATATCTGTGCTAGATCTCATCAAAATCGGATCAGTAGTTTCGCAGCTTATTCAATGCCAACAAACAAAAAACAAACATACAAACAACCTAATATTTCCTTTTTATAATATTATTATAGACCACACTTTAAGAAACACACAAGACTATATAAATAACATATTGATCACATTGTCTCTAATATATTTTGAACCAATAAAATCAATAAAATTTATTATTCTAAACGACCTTAAATTGACTCTAAATTACCTAATATATTTACTTTTTATTAATATATAAGCATAAATAACATAATTACCTAATCTAATTTAAGTGCCACTTTAAAATGAATTAATTTATTTTTTTCTCCATATAAATCTAGTTTATTCTATAAAAAAATTATTAAAAAAAATTTTTATTTAAAAATGTTATGTTACACATAATATTATTTATAATTCAAGAGCTTCGATTGTATCTTATATAAGACTAGCTTTTGCCCGCGGCTTCACCCGCTTGGAGTAGTATTCTTGGAGAAAAAACTTCTTCAGCAAATAACTCTACTCACTGCAATATTCTTCTGTATAGAATATTGAAATTGTTTTATAGGGTTTCGTACCCAATGGGTAAAAATGGGACCCTATCACCTTGACGCGACGTGCGAGACCGCTTGATATATATTTTTCGCGCTTGAATATAAATTTTATAATATAATCTAAAAACAAGATATTAATTTAAACTATATGGTTTAAAGGGCTACTTTAATGTGTATAAAATGCCTGAAGTAAGAAACATATTTAATTTGATAAGGATTAACTGTGTACGCCACCGGCCCCCATGGCCGGTCCAACAGCTATGTCCCTGCATTTTAAATCTGTAATATAATCGAAATTATTAATTTAAATTACATGCTGTAAAGGGCCATATTGATCTATATTAAATGCACAATGTACTTAATTGGATAATGATTAATGCTGTATTGCTTAAAATCGCTTCGTAAATAAGCCATTATTTCTCGTAAAAAGTAAAGGATAAAAACGGTTATTGTGGGTTATCGATACGAGATAGACATATACCATCGTGGACTTTTTTATTTACCTTTTTAAGGTGTACAATACTGTAGTATATTATTTTGATCTATATCGTAGGGTTCAGCCAGCGTTTGCAATGTAAGCGCAAAAAAAGTGTTTATTTACGACATTAGAAACCTCTAAAATCATCAGTTTCTCTACTATAATAAGCATGTTATATACATACAAACCATCATCATGAATCACTCTATCTATTTAAAAGTCCTGTATTAAAGACGTTGCGTAGTTTTAAAGATCAAAGCATACATAGGGACAGACAGAAAAAGCTACTTTGTTTTAAACTTTGTAGTGAAGTTACCCAATTTAATTTTAAACAATGAATTGATATGATCAAGAACATTAAAATTAAAACTGTATGAAGTAACTACTTTAAGGCGGGCGTTAATAAAGTTTATTAATTACAAGGTTGTCTGACCGATATCTCTGATCAAATAATTAAAAATACATCTGTGTATTCCTGCCTTTATATGGTGCACCTTTAAATACTCATTGCTTAAGTGCCATATTATTACATGACGTGATGTGTAGGAAATTAACACAAAAATTTTATCAGGTTTTTTTCAAGAGGAAACCTTTGAAAATATAATATTTAGGACTTTTATTGGGCTTCATTATTCATGGGCTTCATGTATTAAAAAATATGTTGATATTTTCACCGATACCTAGGTAATTTATTGATGTCAAAAATAATGAGTATAAATACTTTCTAATACCTACATTTTAAGAATATGTTTTAGAAAATATACAAATGTAAAGCTTCGCCCCCATTCTAGTTTATAGCTAGTTAGATGTAGCGTTGAGTTACAACGCGCCAGGCCTAGTATTTACTAGTAATGTCCCTATAAATCCTACAAGCACTAATGTACCAGAACAGGAACAATATAGATACCTAGGTCTAATCAATATCCGAGACTTATTTTAGTGCAACACCTTTGTTAGCGAAACTAAATGTGTAACGATCAATCTACTTGATATATCTACAAGGATACTTCTGGTCTAATGTTATAAATATTTGTTTGTTATTATTACAGCTATGCAACTACCATAAGTGATTAGAGATCTTATCAAGCTCCTTACAATACCTGTTTAGGTATTTCTTCTTCTTGATTTAAGAGCTATGTTCTTGCCGGTGGAGCTTTCGCTATTTTTCTCTGTCCTCTGTAAGGACCTTTAGCTAAAGGTCATGACATGAGTCATGACATGTACATCTTCTATCGCTTGACGCTAGAAGTTTTCTCTCTGCCATCTGCTTCCCCTTTTCCTTCCTTCTTATTCTAAAATAAAAAGGCCCGAGTATATTTTCCCTTCTGTTTTCTAGTGTTTTTATATGTTTCTCTTTTCTCCTATTATCTGTAACACTTCTTCGTTAGGTTTCTTTTCTATCTAACTTACCCGCTGCATCCTTCTCCAACACCACACCTCAAATGCTTGTACTAATGCACCGTATCGCCACTTCCTGCCCAGTCTAGTACTGCTGCAGATAATATCCCAACAACGAGCAAAATAAACTCGTACCCCACATCACGCTTACCCTGTGCCCTGACATCACGCCGTCTACGAGTACCTTACAAAATAATCAATTGTATTCCGTAGACCACAATATTCAACAATCACATCTCAACAACACACTAGCAAGAAGTGTTTTGCAGGACATGCTTCCTCCAATCCCGCTCGCTGGAAAATCTAGGCAACGGATGAAATGGACTGACCAAATTAACAGAGAACTTCTCCGTTGTTACTACATCAAATCAAAATCATCATCAATCATAAAAAATTCATAGATTTTTTTCCGGAATTAAGTCACATATGCGAACAAAGACTAGCTAATCAGATTAGAGTTATCCATCAAAATAATAGAATAGCAGCTCATGTAAGAGAACAAAAAAAAAACAATATGTAGCTGACCTAACCCAAACCTCGGACATTTTCAACGTCCAAAATAGCATAGAAATCGCAGAACTACACACTAGCCCTCGTAAAATACAAACAGATTATCAATCAAACACGGATATCCTATCTCCATACCATTCTACTACCCCAACTTTCAACAGTCAATTACCGTTTCAAGCTTTCCTGATACCTGATACCACAGAACATGCAATCACGCCAGAGACAAGCGCCACAAACATATGCATTGGAGACTCAAAAAATCGAAAGTGTTTTTAAAGAAATGTTAATCAAATATACTGGTACAGACCCATCTCTTAGACTTATAATCCCAAAGCTCCAAGTCACGCGTAGCATAATTAAAACAGTAAATGTATTGAACAATAAAATTGGTAAATATTTAGAAGAAAACGTGACGCCTAATGTAGATGAAATTCAAAGTGCCATATACTGCGCAGCCATAACTGCTACTACTTTGCATACCAAATTAATTAACCCATCTGAAAAGTGGGAAAAGTAACCGACAAAACAATAGACTACAATAATCCAAAATGGCAGAGCGAAAAACGAATACGAATTGAAATCAGAATTAAACAGGCTACGTAAAGAAATAGGACAACTTACACAATATCTGAAAGAAAACCTTACACAAGAAATCAACAGAAACTCAACCCAAAAAATTACACCACAAACCAATTAGTAGATCAACTTGATAATTTCAAACAAAAATTACAAGCACACTCAAAACGTTCACGTAGACTTAAAATCAGTAATGACAGAAGAAGACACATTATGTTATTTTCAAATAATCAAAAATATTTCATCAAAATCTTAATTCAGAAAACATTAAAATTACACGGCCACCGGATATGGAGGAAGTTAAAAGCTATTGGGAAAGTCTATGGTCAAAACTGATACTGAAACACAAGAATGCCAGAATATAAACCTCATGCCAGATATAATAATAGATGGAGAAGAAGTAATCCACGCTATAAAGAACTTTAAACTGGAAGGCCCCAGGACCTGACAAAATACATAACTACTGGATTAAATGCTTCACCGCAACACATCGCTACATTGGAAATATATTTAATTCATTCATACAGGACTCAAAAACAATACCTCCGTTCCTTACGCAAGGAATCACATATTTAAAGCCTATGGATAATGACACAAACAATCCCACAAAATACCGCCCAATCACCTGCCTTCCAACACTATACAAATTACTTACATGTATAATCACACAAAAACTGAATACACATATTACACAAAATAAAATCATACCGGAGGAATAAAAAGGATGCGCTAAGGGGTCTATGGGCTGCAAAGAACAACTAATTATTGACGCCAAGATACATAACCAAGCTAAACAAAACCGTAAAAACCTATACTAACCTATAGCCTATTGATTATCAAAAGGCTTTTGATATAAAATTGATAGTAAATTAATCCAGTTCTTACAGCATATAATGTCTACTTGGTCTACTAAGCTTAACTTAAGAACTATTCATGCTAATTTCTGTACACTCAGCCCTTTATGGTTTTGTTTAGCTCTCAATCCACTCTCCAAAATCCTAAACAAACCATGCTACGGATATACAATAGATAAACTGAACAAAATCAAACTAACCCACCTGCTCTATATGGATGATAATATAAAATTCTATGCCAACGACAGGCAACAACTGGAACACCTAATAAAACTAACTGAAAAATTTTGTACAGATATTAAAATGACATTTGGGATCGAAAAATGTAAAATTAACTGCATTCAGAAAGGCTGCAGGCCTTTAACAGAAACAGAACCTTTAAACTTAGAACTACATGTAGCAATAATAGATAGTATGCAAGCCACAGATACATATAAATATTTAGGATATATACAAAGCACAGCAATTAATCACAAAGATATTAAAAATACATTAAAATCTAAACACAAACAAAGACTAAATAAAATACTAGCTACACAATTATCTGGTCGGAACAAAATTAAAGCCATAAATACTTACGCCATACCCATATTAACATACTCATTTGGAATCATTAAATGGACAGATACAGAACTAGAAGCTTTCAACACGACAACCCGAATTTTAAGTTATAAGTACAACATGCATCACATCCATTCAGCAGAAGCATTGAAAGATTTACACTAAAGAGAAAATTAGGTGGTCGGAGTGTCACAGATATTGAAAAAACAACTTACCTCATAGATATCGCCGTCCCTAATACCAACAATCTAAAACTAATTGTGTTTATACACAATGAGAAAATACAGAAATATATTCCACTTGCAGACGAAATCAAGCAAATGTGGCAGCAAAAGACAAATAAAAGAATAATAAAATTATTCCCATCATCATCTCTTCAACCAGAGTAATACCTAAAACCCTTGCCGCTTCTCTAAAAACTCTAGACCTTCATAAAAACACATACATTCATATGCAAAAATCTATCGTCATAGATACATACTCATTAGTTAGTCGTTTTCCTAACCCATCCTCATATTTTTCTACACCTCAATCATAATTCTTCTTAACATGAATCAGGATACTTGGCAAAATCCCGTACCTGAGTCTGATCCGGCAGATTACCGAGACTACTATTTATTTCAAATAATAATAATAAAAACATTTTTATGACATATGAATATGTCATATCAAATTAAGCTCCTTAGAATACTTATTTAGGTGTACATAAACTCTTTATCTATCCAAAAATACCTAGCATAAAGTTGTAAAACCAAACCATCCGGTAACATTATATATATAAAAGAGCCCAAGTAAAACGTAAGTCTTAGTTTACATACAAAGTTTATTATCTACGCAACACAAGCAAAACTAAAACCGATATTGAATCCTTGAAAGAAAGGCCCACCAGTCAGTCAGACAGGCGCATAAACTTCGATCGCACATAACTTTTCACCTGGCTCTATTCGCAATACTAATTGACGTCACAGCGAGCGAGTTTTACGAGTACTCGACGTCGCAGCGAGCGAACCTGGTTTATGACTGCTCCATCTGATATTGGTAGAGAAATATGGCGGGTATCGAGATTTAACAGTGCACGATTTTTTCTCGAACGCTTCAAGAGAAAGCTGTAGTTTTCGTGTGAGGTAAGTAGGTGTAGGTAGGGCATTCATTGTTTTAGGTCCGCTTGTGTTTGAACTATCTTGAATTAGTTCAGTTTTTATAAATATCGGGTTAATTTTCTTAGTTACGATTATTGATTTTTCGAAAAAGATTATCTTAATAAAATTAAATTAATTAAATAGAAAATTATGTTAGTAAAATAATGTTAATTATAATATATTATTTTTTTAAATAATCGAAAATGGGTAGTCTTAGTAGAATATTACGACTACCCATTTTCGATTATTTTTATATTCCTAAAACATTTGAAAACAAAGATAAATTATTATTATTTGTTTTCTAAACATAGTATTTAATCTCATAAATTAGGATAATTGGTTTAACCTGATTATTTTAATCATGTTGATAAAATAATTATATTACTTTAAGTTTACCATATAAATGTGTAAAATTAGCTTAATTGCGGGTGTAAAATGTAGCATAAAAATCGCCGCACCGTAGGAGATTTCAATGAATATATTATCAACACAATACTTTTAAATATACTTCCATAGAAACAATAAGAATGAATAAGAATTGTTCGGCTGTAAGTTGCAACTTTTGACATGATTTTAACGTTGGGATTACATCCCAAAGATATATCTTTAACTCGTTTATGTCCAAAAATATAGCGAAATTATGGTAATTTTAAAGAGTATTGTCAAAGAAAATATTTAACGGTAATGTTTTAAAATATCGACATTGTAATTATCGTTAAATATGGTGCCTTGCCGTGTCGAACTGTCTGGTAATGACATACCGAACATTCAGTGAACATCGCTTAAGTACAGAACATCACTTTTTGATTAGTATCCAACCTTGAAGGCATTGAACTTTCGTTTAGCTACTGGCTGACCATATCCAATTAAGTTTAATTGTTTAGATAATTTGGACATTATAATAATGTCAATAGAGTCCAATATCGAATGCTATCAGTTTGAGCCGAAAGTACTTATTAAATTAAAAAAGCATTTACGAATTAGGTAGTGGTTTGCACAAATTGCGTGTTGTCTAATTTATTCAGAATGATTACAATTATGTACAGTATGCTTGTACAGGATCATTCGATACGTTTTAAATTTTAAATCATAATAATTAATATTCTACTGCAGGAAAATAATACACAATAGAACATGATTGTACTTAATTGTCGACTGTAGTGTACAAAGTAAAAAGTTGCTCCACGGCTTCTACGAGTTTACAAGAAAATTGTTACAGAAAAGGAACGACAACAATTTTTGCTAAACAAAAAAGTGTCTTCTACAAACACACCATCCGCAATATTTGCACGCGCGAAAACCAATTACCTAGCAATTATAAGTTTTGCTCACCTTGTCCAAGCTACGTGTAAATAATGTTTTACATGGAACAACTCCCGCCTTCATTTATCAAATAATTTATTCTATAAACTTGTACATTACAAACTTGTTTAATTATGCCAAAGAAAGGTAGCTTGTGTGTCTATTTGTAGCAAGCCTGGCTAGATAGGTAGTTGTGTTTTAATTAATTATATTGTTCAGTAAAATTTTGTTCGTTTGCGTTGTATAGGCTCCGATACTACTCCGGACTGATAGGTATCACTGAAATTTGGCACAGATATAGAGTGAACCACAGGAAAGGACATAGGCTACTTTAACACCCGGCTTCTGAAAAGCTAATCAGATAGTTGATGAACTAACAAGTTGTTGAGTTAATAGGCTTATTAAATCAATTCGCGTTTCTGAAACGCTGATTAGTGAAAAATTTACTAAAAATTGATCACTTGACATGACACATGCCTTAAATAGCTTTCCAGAAACCGAAAACAGCGTTTGACATGTGGTTTGATCATGGGTTTGACATTAGTTTTGTTAACTAACACGTTGATCAAATCAAACGACTGATCAAGCTTTTTGCAACTCAATTTACACTTGACAAGAGATTTGACCGTTAATTAGTTAATTTTTGCGTTGATTAGCCTTTTAGAAACCGGGGGTAGATCTTGGAAATATTGTTTGGTTCTCGTGAGATTTCTCTCTCTCTCTTTAGCGTGTACGCAAGTCGCGGTCGCGGTTGCGAAGTCGCGAGCGATATCTAGTTATAAATATTGTTTGGTTCTCGTGAGATATCTCTCTCTCTTTAGCGTGTACGCAAGTCGCGGTCGCGGTTGCGAAGTCGCGAGCGATATCTAGTTATAAATAAAGGACGTTGGAAATTTTACTATCGAACAATTGGCCACGGCGACCAAAGATAAAATTAAAATTACAGCTGGATTACAATAGCATAGGTCACATATGTGCAGGAGGTGGAGGGGTAAATACTTCATGCATCTCCTGCAGATAATATATCATTATTTTAGTACATTTCAATGAATACTCATAATATAAATTACGATTGACAATTAATCGATTACTTTTCCATGGATCTGAATTAAAAGATTCACAGAAAATGAAATAAGGAGAATTCTTAAATCTAATAGTATTCTAATCTGCGGTAGTGATTTTTTTTGAAAAGCGGGGACATAATAATATCCCAATGTCTTTTATAAATCTCCCTACAAATAAGTGAGTTGCAGAATGATCGAAGGAAGAAGGTCAATTTTCTGCGCTTAATATGGTCTTATCAAAATGACATTAACGTTGTTTGCCCAATAAATTAATACTGAGTCAACTTGAATTGGCCTCGTTATTTTGAACCAACTGATTTAAGTTCTGATTCTTCGAGACTGCTTGGACATATTTACTGAGTATATTCTGGTACTTTACATTGTCACATTAAAATATTGTTAATTTTTGTATTAACAATAATTTAATGTATGAACATTATTTAATATATGAACAACACTTGGTACGGTATAAAATAATTCAAAAACAATGTTGAATAGATAAAATAATATGATGTATGGCCTTTATAAACGGCGAAAAAAAGGAGCATATTGCAGCTACGATTAAGACAAACACAACCTTTGCTCAAAGACAGTATAAATCAATCTCGGTCCACATATACAATAAAGTAAATAAAATATTTGATATCTATTTGGTCTCTTATCAAACCTGTAAAAAAATGGTACAGACATGGCTACTTACTAAAACGTATAAAGAAACTGAAGCACTTCTCAAATACCTGGTAATCTAATTTTTTTCTCTTTTAATTCTCTCTTTTTACACAATTACTTTCACTCACACGCACACGCACACACACACACACATAAAATTAATATTGTTATAACTTGTAAATCTAATGTCTATCTCTTTCTTTCCTGAAATGTATTTTATACTATAATAGTTATGGAAGGGCGAGTTCACCTGACACAAGTGTCTCAAGACACTCACTAGGTGGATCTCATCTCTTTTGTATATTATGTAACAAAATTGTGAAAAAAGGAAATAAATTATTTATTATTTATTTATTATATTTATTTATAAAGTAAAGGATAAAAAAAAAAAGTTCTAATGATAGGTGAAATATGTATGGTTTTGCGACAGTGAGATAAAATCAAATTAAATATTAAATAAGTGATAATATCTCTTCTACAATCTAATCTTCTTACAAACTTACAAAAAAAAAATTAAAACAAAGTATAAAACGATTATATAACGATTTAACACTACAGTAAAGTTTACATTATGAATGTTACGATAGTATTTTTATTTATATATCATGTATTATTTTATTTACCTTACGTAACAGTAAGAAATATCGGCTTTAAAATGTAGTAGATGTAGACTATGTATGTAGGTACTAGGTATAAGGAAACTCGAGTGAGTCATAATGTAAACTTTAAAAGTTGTGCTTTAGCTCACACCTGTAGACTAGATAGAATTTAATCAAGGCCCTAGATAAATTTACTTTATGTAAATATACTTGATTAGTTTTGATACGGAACAATGACAATAGAAGCAAAACCGCGGCGTGAAATAACGCTCGCGTTGTGTTTCGCCGAGTGAGTGAGTTCCCGGAGGCCCTTGGGGGGTTTTTGAGGACCAGGAACGTGAGTGCGCGGGCACCTATGGAGTTACAAGTGTGACTCATCTGGTGTTGCGATTGTCCATGGGCGGCGGCAATCGCTTACCATCAGGCGACCCGTCTGCTTGTTACCTAATACCGTTTCATAAAAAAAGCATAAGTATAATCAATGATACCAAAATCAAACCGAAAACAAATATTATATATTAAATGAAATAATGTTTATAAATATCTGATTTTTTAAATATGCAAACCCTTTGTTTGTTTTTATTAGGTGTAGGGCACTTGTACTATTATGTATTCTGTGGTGTAGCTTGAAAGCACCTATTGTGGGGCATTATATCAATTTGATAACAGAGTGTGAAGTTTCCTTCTCGTCAAAACGTTTTAAATTTGAAAGCGCCCAAAAAGCTCTACCGTATTATTGGAACTATGATTTGATAATCTACCAACCTAGGTACTCGTTAAAGCCCGACCGATAAATCGACCTATTTGCTATCGAAATTGCGCTTTTTACAAAAACAAAAGATAACACTTTAAATTAATATGTAAATGTGATTTCTGATTGATACGAATTTATTGGAAATGATAAATTTCCCGCAATTTGGCTCACGGTTTCCAGGCATTCGTTTCTATATCTCTGATGTATGTCGACATGTTTGCGAGGGCAGACGCAAATTGAAAATTATTGGTTAAAGCTAACGTTACGAGCGTAATGCACTCAGAATAGAATGTCTATGATATAATGTGATTAAATATTGCTTCACGTCTGCGACTGCAAATATGGAATCTAACGAAACGAAATAACAAATATTTTTTAGTTTGGGAGATGCGATGCGGGCAACCCAGTAGCGCCAGTAAAGTTGGCAATATTGTCTTGTGTCAACGGTTACATAACATATTATTTACTGTAAGTCACATTTTAATAATTGGAACGAAGTTCCTTATGGCGCGTTGCGAATGGGGGCTAGACGGAAAAAATAGGCACGACACTTTTTGCCACTCGAAATCACAATGTAATAACGACTATTAAGAATGATACAAAAAACGACCTTATCACCTTGACAATAATGTATAATTTAGCAATTACACATTGTGACTGTTATCGGCATTCCTTCGACGTGCTTTCGGCCATCTTTGACTACTTAGTTCAACTATTTGTTTTGTATAATATAATAGTGTTTGTTTGTAATTTCAAATTAACAGCTTTTATTTTCACTTAATGCATTTAAAAGTATGATCGGTACTTACAATAGGCTTCAATTCTTCATTATCAACTATATATATATATATATATATATATATATATATATATATATATATATATATATATTATAACTTCGTTCCATCCGGGTGTCCCTTGACACCTCTCAAGATTTATTGTACACTATACATAATATAGACGATAATAAACTTCAGCCTGAAGAGATTCAAATGTAGATTGCTGGGTATTTAGCTAAAATAAATACAGATTTAAAAAGTTGAGTACGAAAATCTAAGTTAAATGTAGATATGCATTTTGTTATACTTGAGAAATAATCTTTTTATACTTTTAATCAATGAAGGAACAAAACTACTTTGAAATTTTTATTTAATACCACTTTTTTAACAAAACAAAATATTGTAACAGTTTAGTTACTAGTTTTAATTATTCATAATTTAATTATTTATTTATGAATAATAAATATTAATATTATGGTTTTCATATTGATGAAAAATATAATTTATAAACGGGAGCGGAATATTATTTATTATTGTCGGTTTGGTTAAACTCTACCAATCATGGTTTAGGTATAAAATAAGGTAAGTCTGTAAAATATACTTGTGTCTTATACATTTTCGCACGTTACTACACTGTTCTACAAAGGTTCAGCCATCTTAAAAAATGAATCTTTTGCTTTAATTTCATTTGAATCCTGCACGCGCATTTGCAGATGGCGTATTATTACTGGACAAGGTATGGTGTAAGTGCATAAAAGTCCAAAATAAGTTTCAGACAAAACATTAAAAAAATGGTATGTACAATATTCGTACTTTACTCAGGAATTATTATGTTACGTCACCAACTATTGTATATAAAGTTGTTGTAACTTGATCATATATTAGTGAGGAGCGTATATGTGTGTATTATATATATATATATATATATATATATATATATATATAATACGCAAAAGAATGAATCACACACATAATAAATAGAGGTCTTAATTAGCTAAACTATGTTTACCTAGACTAAAAATGAAACTTAATACCACTTTATTTATGCATAATTGTATTTATTGTAGCATTAGGTAATTAAAACTACTATTTGGCGTCAGTTCACATCGAGGCGCGGCGCGACGGGCACTTTTTAAGATAGCGATTCAAAATTAAACTTTATTTACTACACCAAAAGATACACGTTTCATTGCAATCCGATCTCTTGCGTGTGCGTGCCACGTCGCGTCTCGGTGTGAGCTGACCCTTAGAACATAAATACAAAATGGATATTTATGTTATTTTGAGTCGTAATTTTCTGAAAAACTTACATCAGTAAGATTGTAATTAACTAAAACTTCACTTTATTTATTAGAAATATAATCAAGCTAATCATGCAATTAGAGCCTTTATTTACGACTATTTGTAGACATTAAAAAAAATGAAAATCTACAATTATTTTAGTTGGATCCTATTATGATTATGTAATACATCTTGTACCTACCTAAACATATCTCTATTTTGGCCTCTACGCTAAAACCTTCTAGCGACTTAAGTTTTCGTAGCACCTAACTACGTTATTGTAAAACTTTATAATTTATCGTCTGCCGCCTCAATTGACTCATTTTATGCTTATATATTTTATTTCGCGCTCAACAGAAACCGGTATTGATAAAAACGCTTTCGTGTATATTTTGGACGCGTAACAAATGCATAAGTTCGCACGTCGTGAACATTTAAAGAGATGAGATCAAAGTGCCATGTCGGCACAGAGTAAGAGGTGACGATTGAAATATGGCCCAAGTGCTAAGAGCCTTTGTGCTTAGTAACATCTTCATTTTCATACCCAAACGTATACTGCAATTACATAATATATTAATAAGTTTAACCTCTTTATATGAGAATGTTCTGGAAAGAAAAGATATGCATAACTATATAGCTCATTATTTGTACATATCTTCTATACCCTATGAATAAAATTATTGATTTCATGTACCCGCAACTATATTTCAGAGACATTTCAATATTGTTTGTATTATAATAATAATATCTTTGGACGCTTTCACACCGCGTCTATCTGGTCCCCGTGGTGTAAGTTCTCGAAGAACTTGTGTTACGGGTACCAGACAACGGAAATATATTAATACTATACATATATTTAAGATTTTTTATTATATAATACATGTATATTTAATACACATCCACAGAAAACCTTTTCCCAGACAAATCCCCGGAACACAGAAAACTTTTTTGTTCCCAGGCGGGATTCGAACCCGCGTCTCTCCGGTTTGAGCGCCAACGCGACTACGGCGAAGAAGGGTAATGATTTTGGCAGTCTATGTATGTCTGTATGTTTTGTTACACCGTAGCGCCTAAAGTACTTGATCCGATTTTAATAAATTAGGTGTCAATAGATTCGAAATAATAGATTAAGATAGAAGCCCGGGTAACATAGATTATAATGATTTACGTAGTCGGGTTATAGTTTTTTTAAAAGGGTTTGTAGTTATTTGTAGTGTATGCAAGTATTTTTAATAAAACAGGTAAGGCCAGAAAATAGAAGAAGATTATCACTGCTTACAATCTAGACGTAGTAAATCCTGACTCTCTTGTACTCGACCTCGCGTGCGTGGATACGTACTTCATACCTAACAAACCCTTTGTCCAGCCCTAGCTAATGGACTCCCCTGTCCGCCATATTTATAACCATGAGTAATGTAACTTATGTACATTACTCCATAGTAGAATCTCCCCGTGGAGTTTACTATTTAAATGTATTCATCCGTTTATTCCGACGTCCCGCCAGAGCACCTGTAACGCACATAAATAATATTCGCAATAAGATATGCACAAGTTTGGAAAGAGTTTCTGAAAATAAGGAATAGAATCTGGGGCTTCGACATAGCGCAATATCGAATCGATAACGAAGTATGAGAAAAATAAAAAATAAAATCAATGTTACGGAATAGCCACGTGGAATCGTGACTAAGCCAAGTCAATCGTAGTATATGTACATTTTATTCTTTTCCAATTTCGTTATCGAATTTATAATAAGAATAGCTCTCCACACCGATTTCGGTGATGGTAGGGCCGCTTTCATTGAAACCAGGCCATTTAAGCAGGAGTTATTTTATAGTGCCCAAGTGTGTGCGCAGCTACACAAGAGCACACTCTCTCCTTTTACTCTCGAAACCCAGTGGGACGAGATGACCGACACGACTTGCGACGAGCGTCAAGTCGCAGGACCGACTGCTAAAAAAAAAACGTTTATTTCGGGCAAGGCCATAGGCCCATAATATATATTTATAATAAGGTATTCCTTAAAGACTACACTTTATCACGTAATGTCGGCGACGTGATGCGCGCTTCGTTCCGGAGTCCCCCGCCAGAACCTCCGGTAGACCACACCTGTCGCTCGGCCAGAACTCCTCCACCTCGAAGGTCGACAAAAGATGCGTCTGCACTCTCACCACAAAGGAACTGAAGTTGACCTTATGACAAGACTCCAGACGTTCGACCCTCAAGGCGTAGTGTAGTACACGACATCCTCGACCTCCATGAACCAGTGCAGGCGGGATACGTACAACGGCGTCGCGGGTACCTCGCACCGCCCAGGACGTTAGTTCCGGTACGTAAGGTGCGGCTGCCGCGATGGTTACGGTCGGCAGGCTTCCTCTTCTTTGACTTCGCCCGCGGGTGAGATGCGGGCT